>JARHVA010000830.1:3780000-3842500 GCA_037957365.1 Torreya grandis
GGGCAAATTGGTGAGGGAGCTAATGTGAAAAACTTATGAAGTGGATTTATGATGATCTAGAAAAGAATAAAAACAAGTTTCTAGCCTAAGTGTGAGTACGAAGATGCACATTCAAACAAACATGGTGTATAGGTAGAAAAATAATATTGTTAAACAACTCTTGGGAGAGGCCTAAAAATATGGTATGGTTACAAAATGGAAAAAAATAAGGCATGTAAGATTAGATGACATGTATAATGGACCACATAGGTCAAATTTACACTTCCTAAAGCATGAAAAATGAACTATAGGCCTTGGGGGGTAAAAAATCAAATTTTAGGATATATATTCATGCCTAGGGTGAAAAATGATTCATTTTCACACTAATCATTTGAATTTTTGAGCTCTAGTTTCCTGCACTAGTGACTTACAAAAAATGGCCCATGGAAGAGCTAAATGACTTGTTTAAAAGTGAGTGAGGGAGCATATAAGACCAATGCATGATGGCCCACTGGTGAGGACTCTAAAATTTGTCATTAATGATCTTTTCATGTTATTTAATGTTAGGTTTATGTCAAAAAATAGCAAAGTCACCATTTACATTTTAGGCCAAATGACAACTTCACTAAGGAAATTGGTGACTTCGTACTAATTTTCATTTTTTTAAAATGATGAAAACACATAAAGTGGTTAGAAATAACCAAAAAAATAAGTTCACATATTCTTAGGAAAACTTTCCATTTTTGTGAAAATAAAAATGGCAATTTCTCATAAAAAGGTGCAAAATCACTTAAATGATTTTGCTATTTGGGAAAATGGTAACTTTACCTTAGAAGCCAAAAATGATTGTCTTAAGGACCTAATAGGGGTAAAACCTCTAAGAGAGGGGGAAATAATCTTAGTATGTTAAACATATGATCAAGTCATATGCTCATAGAGTTAGGTTGATGATAATCTATCTGTGATTGTAGGAGTGACTAGCTAACTTGAATTGCTAAGAGTGATGTTCCCACTACTTACATACCCATCATATCTAGATAGAGGGGATAACTAGATTCTTATAGGTTTTGGATATACATGATGTGGTGCATATGCTAGTGATACAAGTAGATAGGTTATATTTGAGTGTATTGGCTAAATGATGGCGTAGTAAGACATCAAATTTCCATCTACCTACTAGAGAAGTGATAATTACACTTGAGGATACCTGACATATCCTTAAGTTACTAATGCAAGGATGAAGGATATTCTATACACATATAGTATAGTAATAAGTTATACTAGATGATTTGATTATCTATTAGGGCATCCCCATGATATAGGTGAAGGTATACATAGACTTGATTAAGACATACATAAATACTAGACTAGATGATCTACCCATTGGAGATCCTTCACTACCAACACTTATAGACAGGGAGGTCATAGTTCTTATAGATATTATCAATGACATATTTCCACCTAATAAGAGTATATATTAATTACGCATGGGACTCAAATACATAGTTTGCAAGATACTAGATAAAATGACATATTTTACATGGGGTCTAACTATCCTCAATCAAATTTACAAAGATATCCACATGATATCTTATCTTGGAGGATGTAACATTAGTACCTCTACTCTATTGATGATATGGGACTAGTATCACATTGTTTTTGAGTGATCAATGGTCTAGTGATAAGTATGGAACCCATAAGATCGATTGGCATATAGATGGATGTAGATTAGGGCAAGGTGATGAGGGTATAGGGGGAGATATAATTATACAATTGGATGTTTTATGATCTTACCCCATAGTTTTTCATCTAAAGGGATTACCTTATTTATCAATTTTAGTGGTTCAAAGATGGATATTACATGGAATACATGACTACCATGTGTTTTACTACTAACAGATAGGATCACGTCATTTAGGAGTACCACCTTGATCGAGTAATCTAATAGTTTGGATTCACACAAGATGTGTTAGAGGGGCCTAGGTGGTTTGCTAAAATCACATAAGATATCAATTGAGACACTCCTTTTACTTACAGGGGTGTGACCACTACTAACTATCTCAATGTTCCATGAGTTACTTGGGCTTATGTAAGAAGTGTGACAAATGTAGGGGTTACTATATAATATATTCATTGGTAGGTATAGGTGTACCTTTTGAGGTTTATAATTTTTATTCACATAGGTGATTAGAGGCATATAAACATTTCTAAGATGGATGCTAAGATAATAGCATGATCCCTTCATGGAGTAATGGAGGTGAGGAGGGTGATGATGATAGATTTGATGGAGGAGATGATAGGGGATATGATAGAGGAGATAATGATGGGGATGATGGAAATGGTGATAAACTAACTATGATGGTGTTGAATTCTAGTACATCAAGTATTATGGGGACATAGGTTGATCTACGCCAGGCAGGGCCTTATGGGATAGCTACGATAGGTAGGGATGTAGGCATGATAAATTAGGAGATCACCAATAGGATGGGGGAGATTGTAGGCTTAGATTAGTAGGTGGATAAATTATAGGGTACCCTTGACATATGAGATAATGATATGGCTCAACTTCAAGAAGAGATTACCCAGATGAAATAAAAGGTGACTAAGATGATAGAGGTATATGCTCAACTTATTATGAATAGGTATCAATCTATCATAGATAAGGATCAGACATTGGTTAATGTTGAGAAGCTCAAGTGAGATTAGGATGAGGTTCACAGAGGAAATATATTGGCATGGTTTTTCTAGATGATAGTTGAGAGCCTTTAGGTTAAGGATGAGACCTCATACTATCATAACACCTATGAGACAATAATTATTAGGGACAAATATGTTACTTCATTTGAGGTCTAGGATGCATAAAGAGTAGTTAGTAGATTTGGTTGGTCTCAGACTAGGACCCATGATATAAGTACTTTAGATTAGTTAGTTCATCAACCATTACCACCACCACTAGGACCACTAAGGCCACCTTCAATGATAGGTCCCATGGATATAAAGATCCAAAGTTATTCATAGGCTTTTTGGAATTTTGGCATATTGGCATTTTGGCAAATCATACTTGTTACATCAGCATATTGATTTATTTTGAGACACCATTATGATATGTATATATATTTGATGTATATGACATTTGAGATACATTAAATTTAGTTTTGGGTCCTTCAAAGATGATGTACATATATATATATATATATATATATATATATATATATAATGCCATATTTATGTTTATGCTTATCTTATGTTTAACATTATTTAGTATTAGTTATCATTATGAATTCTTTTTTTCATTTTACTGCTTAGGCTAAGTTTATGAGATGTTAATCTGTTGTTTATCTACTCATGTTTTATGACTCATATGTATGATTATTTAGAGATACACATTTGTATTAGCATATTAAAAAAAATTGATTTGTTTATTACTCATTGGATTCAGGCATGTGTTTGGGTATTTTGTTGGTTTGTATCTTAGATAAGTATTACCATTGCATTAATCTGGTAGTCTCTATATGCCTACTTTTTATTATAATGTGTGATATTATGCATCATGGTCATGAATAACCATAATGACAATATATACCTAAAGCATGGAAAAACTTAGTTTAAATGTAAATAGAAACAACATAGGAATAAGATATGAACAATCAAATTCCAAGTGTAAATATAAAAAATAAACTAAGTGTAGGACTACATACAAATGTTCACAGCCTAAGTACAACTTATGGATAATCAAGACTCAAGTGTAAACAAAATGTAAAAAACCTATGACAACCAAAAAACACACAAATGTAAAAAGGAAAATAAAAAAAAACAAACAAATAATAAAAAAACAAACAGATGGAACAAATAAACACAAACAACCAAATAAAAAAAACAAAAAAAACAAACATAAAGAGACTAAACAAATTATACAAATAAACACTAATAAACAAACAAACAAACACAAACAAACTAAATAAATAAACAAGGCAAGATAAATAAAACAAACACAAAATAAATGAAACAAAATAATCAAATAGGTTAAAATAAACAAAAATAAACATAATAAAAAAATAGGACAAAGAAAATAAACAAACACAAATGGAAGAAAACAAAACAAACCAAAGAAAAGAAAACTTCCATAAACAAACTACATTAAACACTCAAATGCAAATAAACAAACTAAGCAAAATAAACAACAATATGCAAATAATGGTTAGTCACAATGTTAGTACAAATAGGATAAAAATTGTTCATATGTATAATAGAGGTGTTACTCTTGGTGATAGGGTGACCCATAGACTATGTAGAAATGACAGGTAAAACAACACAATAATAAATGGTACAAGATTGCCTCTAGGTTATAGGGAGTAACAACAAAGAGTACGATGGAAAATGGTTACCCCTAGGCTAAAAATAGTAATGACACAAACAAAAAAAAATTGGGGGAATAGAACAAAAGAAAGGGGTGGCTGAGATGACTCTAGATGCACTAGGCAAGTGGATGCTTCCTACATAGTTTCATGAACACAACATCCAATATGAACTTTAGGCCAAATGTAGTGTTAGCCAAATTTTGGATATCATAGATCAGGTTCACTAAAAACTTCACTTTTCATGTTTTATGACCTTTATCATAGTCCTTACATTATTCTTGGGGTCTTTGTATTGTCTTGTTAAAGTCTTATTAGTAAATATTAAGGTTATTTTGACAAGATTAAGGTAATGCTTGTATTTGTCTTATGCTAGCCTAGTTATAGGGTGAGCATGAAAATATGGAATCAAATAATGTCAAAGTTCCAAAAGTGTTTATAAAAGTCATAACATTTATTTTATCACCTTGTATAAACATTTTACATTTGTTCAAAAAAGTTAAGGTTCTTTGTGAAGTTCAAGGTAAAGTGTAATACAAGGGAAACATGCATTAAGTCAAGTTTAATGCATAAAAAGGATAAAATATTCATCAAATAAAAAATTTAAAATACTTTTAGGTCATTATATAACTCCTAATTATGTTATTAATGTCAACTGGGGTCAGTTTTGTAGGTTCAACATCCAAATTGAGAGAATCACTCCTTTATAAGTAGTTATAGGTACTTGTACGAACTTGGGAGATCTATTTGCAGGTGAAAATGATTAAAGGGTTGTCTCTTCACCTTATCTAGGACATATTTATTATTTTAAATCTTAACAAGGTCTAGATATTCTAGAATTTGCTTCAAAAATTCCATCACTCACTTGGCAAAATCACAAGGGTAGTTCCACATGCTCAGTAGAGAAAATATGGTGAGAGTCATGGTATAATATTTTTTACATAGGATGGGGTCATAATTATATTAAAATAAATTTCCATAGTTATAAAATTTGTGGCCCCTCCTATATGAATGATCATTAAGAGTGTAAGGAGGTCACTATGTCTTATTCATCCAAGTAGGGTCTAATTTTGCTCCTATTTCTTCAATTCAAATCTCAATGGAGGAAAATGGATTTTTTGATATGTTTTAAAATATAAAATGAGTCTTTTTAATGTAAGGTTAATCAATTAATTTAACTACGTGATGTGTCTTCAAATAAGGAAACTAGTGTCTCGAGCATATGTGAACATACCACCCTAGTTATAAGAGTTTTGGTTGGTTATTAGCATCATCATTCTATGGAGTTTTCAATTTACTCATTATACATGGAAAAATAATCACTCTTATATAATACATGTTCTCTTTATATGAAAATTGGTACTTTATATATAATCCTTGAGTGGTGGCATGATTCTTGCTCTATAGAGACATGGTGAAGTGCAGGAACTATTAAAACATGATTGATTTCTAAACCTAGAAAAAATAGCAATGAAAGATCAATAATATCATGTGATAGTACCATTATAAAAATTTAAGTCTAATAGATTGAGAATATAATCCAAATATACTCTCAAATAAAGGTTGGAAGTGTTTTAGCCATCCACAAGTATATAGACCTATAGGTAGACATTCATGGGTCCTAAGTCTCATTTTGAAGATGCTCAAGAAATAGAGAGACATGGTGTAGACCCTAAAACACTCATTTTATCTTGATAGATCTCAATACATCATCAAAAGAGAATGAGTGAATATATAGACTCTAAGTTCCATACATAATCTTTGTACATGACTTACCCCATACACAAGTCTGTACACACAATGGACAAGTTTGAGACTACATAGTGTTAGTAGGAGATCCATAGGATATTGAGGAGATGATAGGAAAAGGAAAATTATTTGGTATAATATCAAAGTTTCAAATACTCAAGAATTTGGTTTCAATAGTTTATTCAAGAAAAGTAGACTTACAAATTCTAGACCTATAGGTCCTTATTTTGACCAAAAAGCCAATTATCATGTGAAGAAGAACAGGCAAAGGAAACATGACTCAGTGTAGATAGGAAAGAAGACATAGATCAAAGAAGACCCCTAGGATATTTGAGAGTCAAAATAAGGTTGGGATGATCGAGTTCACAAGATTAAGTAATCATACACATACCTGTGTAAGAAGACAAGAAGAATACATTTGTAGATGTTATGATATGCAAATGAACGTTATAAGATGGTGAAAAGGAGCCTTAAATGAGTTCAACTAATTTCAAAGTATTAATAACTTATAGGATGGTGAGAAGGAGCCTAAATTAGGTCAACCAATTTCAAAGTATTAATAACCTAGTTGAAGAGAGCCATGTTTCAAAGCCTAATACTCAAAGGACCCCCATCCAATCACCACCTAGGGCCATGTACTAAAAGATGCAATAAATAAGGTGTATGCTTGATAGGATGAAAGATATTGAGAGTGTTAAAGAAAGGTTATAAACTATAAAAAATGTGATGAAAGTCTTTAAATTACCTAGTGATTTATAAAATGTTCTAATCCTTAAGATGTAGTTAAAATTATATTGACCACCTACATGATTACTTGTACAATTAAAGCTACATTTAGCCTTAAAATTAAAGAGATTATGTAGTGAACATAGTGGGTTTGGAGATTAGATTGATATAAAAATTTAAAAAGGTCATTTGAGGTTAAAGAAACTTGAAAGGAGAGTCAGAGAATGGTGAACAAACAAGACTCACTTAAACCCTACATACAATAGTTAGTTGGCACCTAGAGGCCTACCTTATTAAGTGAAGGTACCTACTTGGTTAGAAATAATAAGTCTATGAAAATAATCAAGTCACATTGGAATGATTCTCTGATGTTGGTATGACCCTATATTCATTATAGTTAATAAAAGTGGTGAAAATGTAGATAGGTATGTTTAGGCTTGTTGAGCCTAAAACCAAACATATAGGTTGGTATAAAAAATCATGAAAATAATGGATTTAGAGAATAAAGTGAGATTATTAGTACATTAATAAGTATAAAATTATTATATATACCCTAGATAGGAATATATAGGTAGATGAAAACAAAGAAAGTGGCATTTACACCTATAAGACCTTGAACTCTTCAAGTCAATGACTGTAGTTCAAACCAATTTTTTTCTTGCTTGGTGTGACAATGAACTTGTGCATGGAGTATAATTGATTTAAAAGATGATTAATAGGTCTACAAAATTCAATATATTATCATTAGTTACTGGTTTGGGTCCATGACATGTATGAATAAAGGTTAAGACTGCAGAGCACTCTCTAATGGCATAGTAGAGACCTGAGGAGCAAATTATTGTGCTTAGATATATATGTAAATGTTATATGGGACCATAATAACTTATGGGTAGTTTAAGACACTTTTTTAATTTAAAATTTTGGAATTTTTTTAAGATTTAAGGCCCTAGGGTTTATGAATAATTATTAAGAACTCAAACCACTTTAAACCCTCCTAAAACCCTAATAAGGACCTACTATGAAAGATTGGCCTCTAAAGTTCTTGAAATGACTTGGATATATCATTAAACCTCTATAAAATCATTTAACACTCTAAGGAGGTTCTCACCATGATACTTGTTTGTACCTTCACTTATATAAATGCAATAAATGTTGTACTTTTGTGAGATTTTGATATAAAAAATAGGGTATTAAAGGTCATAGATAGATGAAAACCATTATGGAGGATGAATTTATGTGTATTATACCTAATTAGGATTAAAAAAATGTAAATTACACCTTATAAATGTTCTAACATGTCTGGTTGTTGAAGGTAATGTAAAAAAGGGCTAGTTTCTTGGACCATTTCATGGTTCTCTTATCTACACAAGGTCCCAAAAGCTCAAATTTGGAATGGATTATGGTAATATGCTATTTAAATTTAATAAAACCTTTAATGTATGTTTCACATTTGTGGGAGGTCAATCAAGCAAAATCTCATCCTTCTAGGCCTAGAGGCCTAATTAAAAAGAGAAAAAGGACAAATAAGTACACTTCCACTCAGATTTGAGTCAAGAAATTTGGTAGAGATATGTAAGGCTATATTGGGTACTTATTTTTATGTTTATTTTATTAATATAATTTTTACAATTTCCTACATAAGGATATTTACCTATTTTGAAGGCTACAAGGAAATGAAGCCATTTGAGACGTTTGGTTATGAATTAGAGTGATAGAAAACATTTAACATAATAATATTGGTTGATACAAGTTGATAATGAAATAAAGAGTGTTTCATGAGGTTTTTTTTAGTCATGAGCTTGAAAAATAGGTTTTAAGCATTTTAAACTTAAAAGGAGCTAGTGAAGATTACATACTAATGAAAATTGAAAGAGAGGTTACAAGTGTGTAGGGGATTAGTGTAGAAAATTATTAATCATTCCAAATGTTAGTTAATCATATTTTAAATTTCATTTCAAGTGTTTAGGTTTAGCCTCAATAAATATGAGTTAGATTCAAGAACTCAAATTTTCCTAAATAACCTCCTATGCCAAATTGAGAAAGCATATCATTGAGCAAATGTAAACATGTTATTGACAACATTCAAGAAAATTTTATTACTCAAGTTCATGTTTTAAAACTTACATCATGATGGATGACACTTGTCCATGAATTATATGCCCCTTTTTCTCTCTCCTTTGCTCACTTTTTCCTATATATGTAGCCTTGTATGGATTTTAAAAGCATCCTCAGATTGGTTATGGCAAAGCCTTGCCAAAATTAATTATTGTACTTGCCTATTGGAATGAATTCAAGATGGATATTTTATCTTTATCCTAAAAATAATGATATTGAGTGTGTTATTTTGATTAATACTTAGTGATAGTGTATGTACTTCATTACATTTGTCCTTCATGTTCATGGCTTTATGTAAGTTTGTTGCCTTTCAAAGATCATATGAAGTGTCATGCCTATTTTATTAGTTAGATAACTAATATACCATTATTTTTTACTTATATCACCTCTTAGTTGATCATCCTAAGATATTACAACCTTCATAACCTTCATGTTGAAGCACTAGTGTGATAAGAACTATTTTAGAGTATTATAATTAGATTGTAACTTAGTATTTCATAGTATATTCTTAACAAGTTGAGGACCTCATTTTTGGTGCATCATATTTTAGTTATTTTTTAGTTTTAATCTTCATCTCTCCTTTTTCCATGTCAATAAAATAGTATATTTATTATTGTAGGTGTTGTACTTGGGAGCTTTCCCAAAATCTAGAGGTTTGATCCCCTTACAAGGTCACCCAAAACCTTGGATCAATATCATTGTATAACTCAAGTTGAGAGGGATTGAATCACCCTCTCAAGGGTGAAAATTTGAGTTATAACATGTATCTATCATATTAATGAGATATAATAAAATTATGATAAAGAAAACATGATTAACTTGTAGAATAAAATAGGAATGGTATTGAAAAACAATGAGTGCATAGGAAAAGAGGGGGATGCCATTCATAATCATGACAATGTCAACACAAAAAATCACACAAGCATTGGAGCATGGTTTAGGCTAAAACCACACTAAAAGTAAAGATATGAGTATTCATTAATGAATTAAATTTGTAATTAATAATGTTTACTTTATCTATTATTTGGAATGAGAATGAGCTCACAAAATGATGATAACATTGGCTAAAGTTGCTCATAAAGTAGAGAGAACATTAAACTAGAAATTTATCATAAAATGGAAATATGATGGATTAGAGTGATATTAAAATAGAGAGAGCATTAAAATTTAAAATACTCTCAAAATGGTGAGAGCATTCAAACTTAAAATTCTCATAAAATAGTGTGAGTGTTCAAATTTAAAATGCTCACAAAATGGTGAAAGCATTCAAAATTAAAATGATCAAAAAATGGTGAGATCATGGGAAAAGGGTGAATGAGATGGCCTCAAAAAATAATGTGCACTACCTACATAGTCTAAATGGACCTCAAGCCATTTTAGTTCCAACTATAGTGGCAAAATCTAGGAAATGTTTCCAATGTTTTGGTGTTTTTGATATCTCAACGTAATAAAGAATTACAAGATACAACATGAAATAACTCATAAAATTGTGAGATCATTACTTAAAAGTTTTCAAAAAAATGTGAGAGTGTAGAAAAAGGGTGATTGAGCTGACCTCAATGTAAATTGAGCATTGCCCAAATCGTACCATAGGACCTCAAATCACTATTATTCTACATACACAAAAGGCATCTGACTAAGTACCAACAAGTTTAGGTAAAGGTAAATGAAAACAATGATGAAAAGGTGATGTATCAATGTATGGTAAAGTGGTTGTTTCTAATTTACCTAAAGGTGGTTATAATTAGGAAATAATGACAAAGGCTAGTGGTACTAATTTTACCATAGGCATTTATAATTCGTAGCATAAATAGTGAACATAACAATAAATGAAGGATTCAATTTTCAAGACCACTATCATACTAATTTCATATTCTAACATTCAAATGTTTGTTGTTGAAACTAAACATATCATTAACCACTAAATGTTCCTAAAGTACAAATGTATCAAAACTAAGGCCAAACATGATAGATGAGGCTAGGTATAAATAATTAGCTAGTAAATAGGTTAAGGTATGGTGAGAGTGGTATAGGGTATGGTACAAATAATAAGTAATAAACATGCCATAACTTAAATTATCCTTATAGATCATAATCTGAGTCCCTCAAGTGTAAAAACATTTGAAGTGTATTATGTTCATCAATTTTTCAAGTTCATCTCCTTCTAGTGTGGCAAGTATATATGTTCCAAAACCATAGTTAGCAATAAATACATAAGTCCCTAACTAGTTAGGTTGGAAATTTCATTTATTTTTTGTCTTGACATTGACATTATTCTAATTTTCCTTTAACATAAGTTCACCAAGATCAAATAATTGATGCTTAATGTGCCTATTATATTGGCTTTGAAATCTATTCTGATATGCTTGAAGGTTATTCAAGTGGACCATACACTTTCCATAAAGTAGTTCTAGCTCCTGCAAGCAAGCTAAGTTATAGTCCTCATCATCAATGATGTGCTACAATGAATTTTGAAGAAAGTCAACTTGATAGAAAGTGATATATTTTGAAAATGTAAATTTTCATTATCTCACTTAGAACATATTTTAAAATAGCTCATGTAACCATGATATCAAACATTCCAAAATCAAATAACCCTTAATAAATTCAAACTTGGCCCAATACTTTAAGATTGCACCAAATGTTGAGTGGATAAGAATAGATACCTCAACTAGAAGTAATTTAACTATAAATATAAATCCATTTTATGGATTAAAAAAGGGATTGGTTTCAATCTAATATTTTCTATCTTATGACCATAGGGGTTTGAAGAAATGTTATCTTGTTCAAATTCCTCATGATTGAATATATTTAGCAAATATTTTTTTATCTAGCTAAATGATAGCTAATCAAAATATGGTTTTAAATGAAGAAAAATTATTTTTCAGTAGAGCTAAAGTGAATGAAGGTGATATTTTCAAAATATTTCAACCTAGAGCCTAGGGATGGGGGTATCCCATGCAAAACCCCACTTGTCACATAAGTATTGTATTGGAAAGAAGAAAATAAAATATCCAAATTAGATGCAATAATAATCTATAGGAAGAATGGACTCAATGTTATAAATAAGGGAATAGGGGTAGATCCTATTTATAGTATGAAATGTGGTAAAATATGCCCAAAGGGTGTTAAACATATTCAAGTGCCAATTATTACCAACATCATTGACATCTTATTTATAATATTGAAAATAGTCTTATTAGAAGCCTCAATTTGGTTGTTGCCTTTTAGGTAGTAGGCTGTAGAAAAATGTTGTTTGATATGGTATTGGGTACAAAGTGATTTCAAATATTTTTAAAAATGATCCACCATTATCATATATAATTTTGAATGGTATATCCTTGTAGAAAATGAGATGGTTAAATATGAATTTGGATATTTGCTTACTGGTTACGTAAGTGAGGAGAATGGCTCCCACCCACTTAGTAAAATATTCAATAGATGTATGGATGTGTTTATGTCCATTAATGATGTAGGATTAATATTTATTACAATTTTGAGTCCCCAAATTGATAATGACCATGGTATTTTTAGTGGTTTGAGTGTCTTGGAGCATTCTTATGACACTTTACAAACCACTTCACATATGTAGTTGCATTTATTTCCATAGTCATCCAATAATAACTAGTACACAATAATATTTTAGCTAGGACTAACCCATTGGTGTGGGATCCACACACTCCTTTATGGACTTCCCTCAACACTAATATATATTATGCCAAAGATAAATAATGAATAAAAGTTCTATCATAGCTTGTAAGATACAAGGTTGGTCCACGTAGGGTATAACTAGATGCTTTGTGGATGAAGGATATTTGTTTCTTACATGATAGATTAGGTAGAATAATTTGGTCTTGGAGATAGTCATATCTATTGTAATACCAAGGAGAAGTGGGACCAACAATGTCAAAAACCATGTCAATGGTTGATTGTTCATGTACTAGTGCCAAGAGATGTTATTTGGCTCTAAAATTGATTATCCTTGGCTCTATTTATGATTTAAATCATGGAACTAATGGTGTCCATGGCATCAAATGTTATGTTATTGGATTTAGGTACCCATTCAAACTAAATGATGGCAATTTACTACTTGAGGGCATTGACCATATCTTTATATGGTACCAACTTCTCATCATTTTTTTAGTACTTATCTGTGACATAATTGATGATTAGCTAAGAATCACTATGAACAAATAAATTTTGGATGTTACAATGTATTTATTGATAAAGACCTATAATGAATGTTTCATATTCAAAAATATTATTATTGCAAGGAAAACCAATGTGAAATGACTTAGGAATGAGATCACCTTATTACATGATAAACAATATCCTAGCACCCAAAACACATGTGGTTAATAAACCAACAAAGTAAATTTTCCACTATTCTACTTCAAGAGGTGCTTTTGATTTGAATATGATCATAATGGATTCATTTACAAATCCAAATATAATAGGTTGAGTATCATGAAGAGGATCTTATACAAGTTAATCTACAAGTTCTTGTCCCTTGACGGCCTTCTAATTGGCATATTCGATCTCAAACTCACTAAAACATGATCCATTTTACCATGCATCCATGCAAAACTATTTTGGAATGTAGATACTCGAGCATATCTTCTTTGGCAATAATAATGGTCTTGTTGTTTACCATGTGGTGACAAATTTTGTGCTAAGAAAACCATAGCTAAATAAGCTTTTTAATTAGTGTATAATTATTATCATATGTCACCAATTTTTGGCTTAAATAATAAATGGCATGCTCTTTACCTTATTCATTATTTTTTTGTAAAAAGTGCCCCCAAGGCATTTTTAATCACTTATAAGTAAAATAATAATAGCTTGTTTGACATAGGTGGAAATAAAATAGGTGGATTGGACAAATATTCTTTAACACATTTAAATTCTTGCTATCACTCTTCATTCTAGGAGAAAGTGATGCCCTTCTTTATCAAGTCTATAAATAGATGGAAATTTTTAGCCAAATATGATATGAAGCATCAAAATGACTATATCTTGACTTGTAAACTATAGAGCTTCTTCAAGGTAGATAGCGGTGTAATTCTGATAATGGATCAAACTTTGGTTGGATAAACTTCAATGCCCCTATGAGAGATAATGAAGCCTAAAAATTTAATATAAGCTACACTAAATACAAAATTCTTAGGGTTAAGCCTAACATTATACTCCTAAAGTATCTCAGATATTCTTATAAGTATATTTATATGGTTATCATGGGTATTTGATTTACCTAGGATGTCATTAACATAGTCCTCAAATATACCATGCATCATATCATGGAAAATCACTATCATGGTTAGTTCATATGTGGCTCATATATTCTTAAGTACAAATGGCATCACCTAGTAATAAAGTGTTCCCCATAGAGTGGTGAATTCTATTTTATATTGGTCTTTTGGTACAATTCTATTTTTTTTATATTCTAAAAATCCATCCATGAGAGAAAACATTTCATATCTAGTCATTGAGTCAACTATCATGTTAATATTTGGTAGAGGAAAATCATCTTTCAGGTCAAATTTATTAATATCCCTAAAATAAATGTATATTATGATACCTTCTAGTTTCTTTCTCATTGGCATAGTATTCTAAATCCACTATGAATAGTCAATCAACCTAATGCATTTTACATCTAAGGGTTTCTCTAACTCTTTCTTGACTAGCAAAACAATATGAGGATGCATTTTTATTAGTTTCTAAATAACAAGTTTGGCATCAAGATATGTAACAAGATGGTATACAACCATGGTGGGTTTAAATTTGGCATGTAAAAATAGGCCCATGTAAATATGTCAATAAACTCCCTAAGAATGGATACAAAAACTTCACATTCCTCCTCAATAAGAGATTTAATTAATTTGATCCATTTGGGTCCTATAGAGTCCCAATGTTAACATCTGAAGTTTCCTCCACAAGAAGTGTAGAACCATCATCTAAAATATCCGATAAAGAGTAAACTAATTGGCAATGACAAAGTACTTTAGATGGATTAACTTATCTAATTCTCGCAAGTAGGATGAATAAGAATCTTCTAATGTTGCTAAAGGCCAAGTAAGAAATACTTCAAGGCACTCTTGAAAAATATATGTAAAATCTTGATAGTGATTAGTATTGATCTTAGATCTATAAATAGGCCTTGGACTATAAGTCTAATGTGTTTCATGTGAATAGGGGTGAACATCCCCATCTAATGGAACCTAAAACATGTTTTCACCAAGAGACTTGCCTTTTTATTTACTTTTAACCTAGGTCAAAAAGTGCCTCAAAGAGGTTTTTACTTGTAAACCTCAATGTTTTATTTGATTTTTGTTTTTTTCCAAATAATTTTATCTACTCTATGAAATAGGTAGCTAGATATAATATGATATAAAAGTCTTTCTTGTGATCTCTAAGAGGAATGTGATTCTTCAATCCTAGGAAATAATATATGATCTCATCATTTTTAAAATCATCTAATGGAATTGTTAAATCTTGTTGGTGATAAATGGTAAGATGTTAATGGTGAAAAATAAGGTTAATAGTACAAATAATATGGGGGTTAAATAAATGTGTATTGGTAAGGTCATCATAGATGCTATAATCAGACCACACATTATTGCCAACATCATCTTCACTAGTTGATGGTGTTGAAACCTAAATAAGGTGTGTGGGGTTACCCCTAAGTAGTTTAAATTTGATACTATGTGTTTACTTGTACTTAGTCATTTAAAGAGGATCGATCATTCTATGCTTATGTGTCCTCAGTCCTTTGCCTTCAAAATCTTGGTGATTCATACTATAGTTAGGAATAAGATACTTTCCACTTTGGTAAGATTTAACTAACACATTAATATAAATGCATGAATAATCTTTAGTTAAGGGTTCATGTTCTAGGATAGAGGTTGGTTTGAAAATAATGAGATTATTGAGCTGAGATTTTCCCTTGGTTTGCTACTCCATGTGAGTAGTCCTGGCCTTGGGTCTCCCATAGGCTTTTGGATTTTTTGATAATTTGGAAATTTGGAAGGAATTATGGGTATTGTATTCTATGATACCTTTTATAGTTATATAAAAGTGATTGACAATGTCTAGTGGAGGTGTAGATGAGGTAGAAGCTAAGATGTGTGGGTCAATGTAATTGGCTTATAATCTTTATTCAATGGAATTGGAGTTTTTGGCTCTTCCTATATCATATTTGGGCATAGTATTCAAGAAAAAATGATATTTATAGCTATTTTATTCAACCTTGATATGTTTAAAATATTGATATGGTTAGATATCACCTAGTTTATGGAGTTCATAAAGAACTCATAACCAGCAGGATCTATCCTGCAAACCACTACCATAACTTTGATAACATAGAAATTACACATAATAAATAATTTGAATAATAAAGTCTCTAAATTATATTCATAATCATCCATGTGGATCTACATAATGACCAAGTCAAAAGTACATGGGATTTCCTATTAGGCAAGGTAGGTTATTTCATGAAATAAAATATTATTACATGAACAACCTATAAAATATGAATTTATATTATTATTGTGCACTAAATAAATACATGCATAAAATATAATAGCATCTCCAACAATAAAAAAATAAATCCCAATTCAAGCCAATATGCTTTACCCTAATACCCTCCCTTAAGCATAGAATAGGGAGTGAATAAAGAGAAAGTAAAGAGACTAAATGGGTCTCAACAACTAGGCTTGATTAGGCACCCATGTATAAAATTACAATGAAATATAAAGTATCCCTATGGTAGCCAATCCATCTTACCAGACCATATGGATGATGAATCACTATAACCTCTAAGTCAAATAGGAACTGGTACTCTATATGAGGCTGACTTTGTCAAAAACACTGATCACAAAACACTTAGGAAAAAGAGTTACCAAGGATGAAATTTATCATCACAAGGTACCCAAAAACTAATAACAATAACTAAAGTCTTGAGAGAAAAAACATATGCTACAAGGTGTCCCAAAAAATCAAACAAATAAATATTCAAACATAATTTTGAAGAGGTGCATTAGATGGAATCAAGGCCATAAAATAAAAATGCACTTGGTGGACTCAAAAGTCTCAATGGAACTCAAATATTCATGAGTACTTTGGATCTACTACTCGATCATAAAAAATAATTGACACTAGAATTCACCAGAATAGCTCTTATGAAAAAGAGACTGTTAGAGGTGTTGATAGTGCAACATGATTCATCAATTGAATTTGATTTACTATTAGAAGATGTAATACACCAAGGGTTAGAAATGAACATGATAATTAAAGAAGTAAGATCTGTACCATACCCCCCATACTATTGACTAAGTGGAGTGATGAAAAAAAGATTTATATGAGTGGACTAAATCCACTAATTAAACACTAACATGCTAACATTATATTCACCTGAATAGATACTCTTTAGAAAGAGATCAAGATCCATAATAAATCTGGAGGAGGCTATCAACTATCAATAAAATGTCAAAGAAGTAGAATAAATATCTCTCAAGAAGATGGTCCTAGTGGTAATAAGATAGTCAACAACTAAAGAGTAATGTGCTCAATATGGATAATACAAACATGAACAAAAAGCTCCATGAATCTCAATGTGACTAAAAATAAAGACCCCTTATAAAAAAAACACTATATGATGCATAAAACCTAGAATTCTATCAATCTATAGAAGATGCCATCAAGGATTAGAGAGTTATTCCTAAAACAAAGGAGCAATTTGTGACACAAAATCATACTCAATAATTTAGGATGTTGAGATATAAAAAAAATGCATCTACAAGTACAAATAATAGCAAAAACATAATGTAAAATAAAAAATGGGATATTAAACTCTGTTGATAATGTGTCCTTGAATGAAAAGTGTGATGACATGGACAACAATGTGGGCCAAGAGGGTACAAGTGAAATAACAATAACCTCTAATAAATGAAGGTAAGAAAGAGTGAGAATAAGTTTGTTTTATCTTTGAGGGGGTATGACCTCCTACTAGACTAGACTTCACCCTCCATCTTTGACTAATGAGATAGAACATAAATACAAAAAATACTTTTTGCCTTTCAAATAATGCTTGTCTCTTTTAAAAATGTTTCCCATAATAATAATCACCCCATTAATGAAAAATGAACACAATTTTTTTTCCCCCACTTAAAAAAAAAACCCCCTTTAAAATACAAATGCCATCTCTTGGAAAAATAACATAAAAAAGTTCATTTTATAAGTTTATAATGTGGCCAATATGTAATTTTCACAAAAAAAATTACAATTTTTTGTTTGTTAAACCCAAAAAAGACTTTATGTAAAAGAGTAGGTGATGGGATTTTACCCCAAGAGCTCTTACGATAGAAAGGTATTAATAAAATCTTATTTTCCACTATGCCACTTGCAAATTTTGAAAATATAAGTAAAAAACTAACTTTTAACCACTTTCCAAGAGCAATTAATGATTAAAATAGCCAAAAATGGACTGACATGTGGGGGAGAAAATGAGGAAGATTGAAAAATCAGTGTAAATTTGTTGCTTAAAATCATCACTAGTAGGCCAAAAATAATATTGAAGGAATGTCGATGAAATTATATTTCATGATTCAAATTGAAAAGGAAGCAAGAAATACAATTTAAAGCCAAAACATGAATAATCACTTTACCTACCAAGTAGTCCATTAAACTACCTATGAGACTCTTGAGCTACACACTAGAAGACAAAAGCAAATTTGAAACTACTCCTGAGAATTAGGAAGTATTACATCCCCCCCTTAATCAATAAGGGTTGTTGTCAAACCAAGCATTCGTCTAAAATTTTCAAAATTTTCTCATCCAAGCACTTTTGTCAGGATGTCTATTGGTTGCTATACTATTGGGCAATGTTACAACTTGACACTACCATCTTTCACATAGTGCCAAATCATATGAAATTTGGTATTTATATGCTTGGTTAAGTTGTGAAAGAGTAGATTATTTGCCATCAAGATTATAAAAATGTTGCCAAACATAAGAGGTGTTGATGAAACATGTTGCTCCTACAAATTTGAAAGAACCCTTCTAAGCTACAAGATCTATCTATTTGCCTTTAAAGTGGCCATATATTTTAATTTTGATAAATAAATTGATAGTAGTGATTACTTCTTGGATTTCCAACTAACAACTATTGCTCCCAAATTCATTAAAAAATTCAAGGTGAACTTTCCATATTCATGATCACCAACATAGTTGGAATCTGAAGACCCAACTAGTTTGAAGTCTCCTGCCTTGGATCGTTAGAACCCAAAATGTCATGTGATTTTGAGATATCTAAGGACATGTTTTGCTAATACCCAATGAATCTCCTTGGGTTGTTGCATGAATCTTGAGAGGACACCAACTACAAATGATATATTTGGTTGAGTTGTAGTCACATAAATTAGACTTCCAATGAGATATCAATATTTATTGGCATTAACCAAATCTATTGAGTCTTCAGATGTCAATTTGAGATTTTATTCCATGGGTATGTTGAGAGGCTTAAAATCTTCCATTTATAAATTTCTCAGAATGTCATCAACATACTTCTGATGAGTGATGAAGAAATATTTTGGTTTCCAAATTACTTCAATACCTAAATAGTAATGAAGATAATCCAAATCAGTCATTTGAAAACCTTTCATCAACTTTGATTTGAATTTTACAGTATACCATTCATTGTTCCATATGATGAGCAAATCATCAATATACATCACCAAAAATACAACTATTTTTTCAAATATTTTGATGAAAAGAGTTGCATATTCAAACTCAAAACATTTCAATTTCATGTTCATGAGTTACTTAGCTAATTTTTTTTACATTGCTTGAGGGGCTTATTTCAGACCATACATCTATTTTTCTAGTTTTCACACCTTGTGCTCTTATCCCTTTACTACAAAACCATTAATTTGTGTCATGTACATAGTTTACTTGAGCTTTCCATTTAGAAATGTAGTTTTGACATCCATTTGGTAAAATTTCCATCTGTTATGAGCTTCTAAAGCCAACAAGGTGTGAATGGTAGTCCAATTTGATGTAAGTTCAAAGGTTTCATTATAGTTAATTATTTACTTTTGATCATAACCATTTGTGACAATCCTTGCTTTGTGCTTGTCAAGTGAGTCATCTAACTTGTATTTATTTCAATATACCCACTTAAAACCAATTGGTTTGAAACCATATGGTGGATTAACCAGATTCTAAGTCCTATTTTCCACTAATGAATTATCCTAAGAGTAAATCTTATCAGCTTGTTTGAAAGTTTTTGGTTCTTAATCAAATGTAATATTGAGTTCCTCTTACAAATAATCCAATGTGTGTTTTCCAATCATATCCTAAATTTCATCACTAGACACATCTGGTTAAGATGAGGTTACTTGTGAACTTTGAGTGCCTATTTTCATAACTTAATTAGGCCTCACATATTTTAATGTTTGAGTGGCCCACTTATGCATCTTTTTCTATGCTACAAGTGCTTTGGATTCATCCTCTAAAGTTATTTCACTACTTCTCTCTATGCTATTGGACCCAATTCAATATCTGATGAAGTTTCACTCTCTCCTTTAAGAGGACTTTAAATACCATGTTTAAATACCATGTATAGGAGATAATATAAAATAAATATATTCCCAACTCTGTGTCCCCCACTCATTGTCTAAAACATTCAAATCACTCTCTTTTTAAAAATCAAACTTTGCATATTTGTCTAATCAACCCAACTGCTAATTAATATGTTATTTATCCTTTGTAGTACCATAAAAGATAGTCTCTATTGTGACAATAAACATTTTATCTTTCACATTATATAGGCTAAATGCCTTGGAGGAATCATAATATCCTAAGTGGATGTATTTTCAACTTTTATGGTCCAATTTATTTCTCTTCTCCTTTGGAATCAATGCATAATAAGTGGCTCCAAAATCTAAAGATGTCACACTTAAGGGAGATGACCAAACCACATCTCATATAGAGTATTTAATTTAAAAGTTATTGATGGTGATATGTTGTAAAGGTATATTACTATTTTGTCTATTTTGGCCCAAAAGTGCAAATTTACCCCTTTGAAGTACAGCATTAGATGAACCATATTCATCATAGTTTTGTTCATTATTTCAACTACTCAATTTTATTGTGGAGTGTGAAGAACTATGATATGGTGTTTGATCCCATTTTTCTCAAGATAGGATTCAAACTTATTTGATGTGAATTAACCAGCATTATCTATCCTAAGTATCTTGATGTGGATTTGTGCTTCATTTTCAGTCATTGTTTGAAACTTTTTGAAATTATCGAAGGCTTCTAATTTCTTTTTCAAAAATTATATCCATGCCATCATACTATAGTTATCAATGAACATCATGAAGTACTTATGATCACCAATGGATAGGATTGGAAGAGAACATAAGTTTGAATAAACAAGCTAAAACTTTATGTCTTCTTTCCACTATGACTTCAGAAATGGTTCTCTTGCGTGTTTAGCCAAGATGTAAGATTTACACTTCTCATTTGATTTCATGGTAATGTAAGCATGACAAAAACACCATTAATTTTCAATTCAAAAATTCTATTATAGTGAATGTGACCAAATCAATCATGCCACAACATGTTTGGAAACATTTTATCTTCCATGAGATGAGCATAATTACTTGAATTTGATGGCTCACCCTTGAGTTTGAGAAGTTTCCCTTACTTATATCCAGTCAAGATGACTACATTGTCACTTTTCCTCCTAATTGTAATGTTACCATTATATAGTAAAATTTAATAGACTTGTTCCCTTATGATCACTAGGGACAACAAGTTTTGTTTCAATTAAGAAAGGTAGAGAACATTCTCAAGTTTGTATTCTAGAATCCCTAGACACTTGAGTCAAATTATACCTCTTCCCTATGTTTCAAACTTGATCTATCTATGAGGTAACTGATCCATAAATTTCTTAATTATACTCCTCAAATAAGTCTTTTTATAAAGTCATGTGTTGAGTGACACTAGTATTAGAAGCCAAGCATCAAACCATGAGGAATTGATCAAGACACTACTTACTTTATCATTTGTACCAAAAAACACACATTCACCAATAAATTGAGCAGAATTTAATTTTTTTAACTATTTATTTGAATTTCCCTCTTTTTTTTATGGTTTGCTTTAGTTTTCTCCCATAGAGTTCTTCATTTGTGAGTCTCATGGCTACCTTTTCTATCACACCATTCATAGTAGAGGTTTTATTTATCATTCTATTTTTTATTTAGATCATCATGATCTTCATTTTGTACACCTTTTCCATTGTACTTGTTATTTTTCTTGTTATTTCATTCATTTTTGGGAAGTTTTGGCTTTGTTTGATGTTTTTGATGAATTTGATTTGACATAGCACACACTTTCACCTATTGTGGTTTTGGTTTTCTTCTAAAGGCCTTTTCTCTTTCTACCATCTTTTAAACCAACTAGTCAAATCTGAGAGTCTTCAACTGATTACTTACTTTTAGAGACTATGTTGAGGTCAACATACCCTCATTTTTGAAAAATGGGGACCCTTGTTTTAAATTGTGTAAATTTGTAGCTTAAAGTTGAAAAATCACTTGATCAGAGTACCACTAAAATATTTTCACATTTTTTGTATCTAAAGATCATCCACACATGGTTCTCATTTAGATTAATTGACATATTTTCAAATTATTATTGTTTTACCCCTTCTAATGTTGCTAATTATTATTTCCTATGTTTATGTAATGCAGGTTCAATGGAATATCATTTGGGAATGAACATGATTAAGGTTTTGTGCTTTAATGATAAATTGAACTTTTACTAGCCTTTGGTTTATCAAAGATTAATTCAATATATTTTAAGTCATGTTAAAACCCTTGTTTAGTGTTATAACCTAGGTCTCTTTTGAATTGAATTTAAATTTACACAGGAGCAATTTGTATGGTAATAATTAATTGAACCATAGAATTTGTTTAATTTTTATACTAAGATTTAGTCATGTTTATCAACATGACCAAACCTTAGTCTAAAAATTCATACTTAGTCCTTTATGTCCCAATCCCCCTTTTATTCCTTTTATCTCCATATGGTCTAATTAATGTAAGGTCCCTTTTGTTATGTTCTAATATTAGCCTAAATCCTTATCATAAAGTTCTAATTATATTTATTAATACAACAAAAACCCTAGGCTAAAACTTTATGACATAAATTTTATCATTTATGGGGTCCATTTTATAATGTTTTAGAGTTTAGCCTAAAATTTTTATCCTAAGGTTTTATCATTTTTATCGACATGAATAAAAACTTAGTCTAAAATATTTTAACGTAAGTTCATTATATTCCCTAATCCTGACTTAGTTTTATTTTATTAACTATAGGATCAACGGTATGCATTTACTCAGGCAAGATTGATCTAATGGTGCATGAAAATTTAAGACTTCAACAAAGCCCCAAAATAAGTGATAAGGTGACAAGTGTTGCCATTATGGGAACCCTATCAAAGATCTAATGGTACATAGTAAAATATGATCTAATTGAGCATGATTGATCAACCGAAGATGATTCAATGGTGTGAGATCAACATGGACAATTCAAAGGAAATCAAAACTAGTATAGAGATGCCAAGTGCCAAGCTCATAATGGATGATCAAATCTTGAACATGTCCCCAAATATCTATGATGTATGACTAAGTGTACACATTTTCATCAATGGTGCAAGTCAAGTAAAAGCTTTAATGGTTTCTTGAGATAAACAAGAAGGTGAAAAGTGTCATAGTTTTAATGAAAGAACATTGAGTATCCAATGGTTTTCCACCCTTCAAATTAAGATTTAATTAATTTCACTGATCTGACCAAATAAGGTCTAATGGTGTGTGATGAAGGTTAAAAAGGTAAATACCCTAATAAAAAATAAGGAGATGATAAGTGGAATAACTATAAGCTAAAAATTAAAGATCAATCATATTTTAAAGATAAATGGTATGCAACCTCATGTAAACATTTTTATCAATGTCATGTGGATCAAGGAACATTATCCAATCAATCAAGATAGATTGAGAGTACATTCACCTAGGTGAGGATGATCTGATGATGCAAGATCAATGTTGATATTTCAATAAAGATCAAGACAAATACAGAAGTGTCCAATGTCATAACCATAAGGAATATAACAAAGTAGCCAATAATGTTCAATTTCTTAGATCAAGATCAATGAACTACATTAATCCAAGCAAATAGATCCATTGGTGCAAGATAAGGTGGAATTTTTAAAAGGCCTTAAACTAATGAAAAATTGAAATTGTATAAAAGTGACAAATGGTCATATTTAAAATATTAATGAGTAGGTTGCCATGGTGATGCCATATCAAATCCACATAAGCATAATATTCCAAGTTGAATATTTTGTGGAACCAATAAATGCAAAGGTATAAATACACAATCCAATTGAGTTCTAAGGCACAAAACTTATAAATTAAACTAGTTACCACCATTAAAGCACTGATAAGACCTTTAAAAAACTCTATAAAGTGTGATAACCCTAATTTAACCCTATTCTCAATGTGATCTAGCCAAGAAAATTTGAATTATCACTTATGCAAGAATAAATTAATTCAGAGCCAAAGTGCAATCTACTAGCAAGCCATTTAGAGAAATTCATAGCCATGGTAGCCCAGAAAGGTGTTTCAAGGGAATATGTAGAGATATATTTGACCTTGGATGTAGAAGGAATAGTTTTCAAGGACACACAACTTGATACCACAACTCTGAACACAAAGGACAATAATTGGTTGAGCTTGTTTTGAACCATTGAAAACTAGCAGCCCATCACAAGAGAGGAGGAGAATAACATGTCTAAAAAAAGAATATATCCTACATTATGTATCATCTAAACCCAAGGTACTAAACTCCATAAATATCCTTGATCCAATTTTTAAAGATGGCAAAATAGATAAGGGCAAGATTATTCATGAACATAGTTTCAAGAAGATTACTTAAATTTTTCCTATAGCTTTTAAACATTATTAAAATTTTCATAAACCCCAAGTAGACCTAAAAAAAATAAAAAATTAGGCCAATTAAAATTATTTGAATAACATTCTTTCTCTGTGGCTATATTCTAGAAACCAAGTGTTTTTTGACTTCAATAATAACATCCCCATTGGTCAATTTAGACTTGAAGTAAGGATGATAATTATAATGATGAATAGATTATGTGTAAATGTATCCACTACATATTAAAATAACATTAGGGTCCCCTTAATCTATTTCATGGTTGATAAACAAGTCACCCCTCCTCTTGGTGAAGTAATCAATACTTGTTTGAGTAGATAGTTATCTACAATCAAGAACAGGAGTAGGGATCAATTATACATGATGTTATATGTTTTGGATGCCCTCTTGGCCATAAAAAATATCTCAAACCTTAAGAAATGGTCACCTAATATGAAACCAACTTTCACACAATATTACTCTAATTTACATATCTCTAGGTACATGGATCACATCTCATTCATATGTGATTATGTCTACCCTATCCTTAATGAGATCATCACATGGAGCCCAATGATAAGAGTCATTACCATAATAAATAAAACTATTGAAACCATAGGGGATATATGGATATACCTTTATTTTAAAATCATTAAGATTTAGGGAACCTAATGCACTCCCCTCAAATTACCAATCCATGTGCTAAATAAGCTTACAGAGTAAGAAGTAGTTTACCAAATTTACAATGGAATAGATGTTATTTGTAATAACAAAAGGAAGGGACTAATTCAAACCATCCCTATAACCATTGGTAGAACTATGTTTTCATCATGGGATAATCTTGAGGCTTCTTTAAAACACAAGACCTCTTTCAATCTTCAAATTGATGAAGTAAGGTAGTGGGATCCCAATGGAATGGTTAAAGAGAATTTAAAGGAAAAAGGAATAAATGTACCTTATGATCACTAGCCTAGTCATTTTGACCCAATTTAAACAAAATCCTCTTCATTCTTTGAGGTTCCCATTAGATTGAAAAATCACAACATCAATCTAGAATCTAGGATTCAAAGGGATCAAAAAAGAAGTGATGATAGATGGTAGTTAGGGCCAAGGTAGTACCATTTTATAAGTGGTACATCTTATATACCTCCACCAACCCAACTAAAAATAGATTCCAAACCTAAGGCACAAGTTAAACATAGGCCAAAAGAGAGAAGGCCTAGTGAGATAGCATCCTCTTCAATCCAAGTAGAAGAACAAGGGTCACCAGTGGAGGAGGTTAACATAGTAGCATTAGACCCTGATGAGACCATTGAGGATTTATCAAAATGTTGTCATTAGCCTATAAGTATGATTCTGAATAAAAAGAGGAAGCAAATGAAGAAAAGGGTAAGGAAGTGGTGGATCTAGTTCTTATAGATCCCCCTAAAAGAAAAGCTGAATTGGCCATTATCCCAATGAAAACTAAGAAGCCTAAGGTGACTTTCACTCCTTTTAGTGAAGTTAACCTCTTTACTGAAGGAAATTTGATTGATGGTTCAACCATTATAGAATGGTTCATATATGGTAAATTGTAGAAAATACCTACTACATAACACCCTTGGGTAATGATGAAGGCCATCAACATCCTAGTGTATGAGGAGGTCAAGCCATGGATCCTAGCTTTACAAAAAGAATATGAAAGAAGGATGGTTCCTCTAAGAGAATAAAGTGGAGCACAGATGGAAACCTCAGCTCCAAAGGTGTCACAATATTTATTTGGTGTCAATTTTGACCCAATAATTAACTGTTTACCAATGATAATTGAGAAAAAAGTAGTGGTTGGTGGAGAGGAGTTCACTTTCCAAAAAGTGGAACCTTTTATTGGATTAAATATAGTTGGAAGACAAAGGCTAGGTGAAAATCCTAACTTTAAGGAAAATATTCTTTAATTATATCAAACATAGTCAGATAAATTACAAACAACTATCAAGGGCATAGTATAGAAAAATGAGAATTTGGAAGGAATAACTATCTTGTCAATCATAGAGGACAAGTTTAAACAATTTTAGGACACTATGGATGATTTGTTCAGTTCTTTGAAATCAATCAAGACCAAGCAAGATGTAATAAATAAACAAACACTATGGCTACAATCCAAGTTAGCTAATGGTAATCCTCATGCTACCAAGTGAAGGATTTGATCAAGTTCTTGACCAAAAATCAAATCCAAAAGTTCAAAATAATTAGTTTAGCCCACCTTAACATTTATTTGTGTATATTTATGGATAAAATAAAAGCCCTAAGCAATTGGTCCAAGTAACTAGAAGATGTTTTTAAGGATATCAAACAACAAAAAGATAATATTTTGTACATATTGGAAAACCTAATAAAAAATCCCACCACACTCAATCCATTGGGCCTTATCATTAATGAGGAGTTCAAGCAAATAACTACTCAATTCATGCACGAAGTGAGAAATCAAGGATAAGGGAAGACAGGGGTTGATAATAAGAAGGTCATGGCCTTACTTTTGTCATTTGAGGAGAAGGTAGGAGACACCAAAAACATCAAGAAAGCATTAGAAAGGGTTGAGAATGATTTCAAGGGCTTGGAGGATCAAGAAAAGGAAATATTCATGAGGCCTATTGTTGACCTCTAGCTTATCAATGAGCAACTTTACATGATACCGATCTGTAACACAATGGTATAAAATTCAAGCCAATTGACTTAGGATATTATATTATGTAGAAATATTATATAATATCTGAGAATAGAATATTCTTTTTTTAAAGGTATGTGCAACTTGTAAAGCATATTACCTATAGGTTAGTCATTGTAGAATGCCTAAAAGGTTCTCAAAGAATTGTAAAAGGATAGCTATCCTTAATATTTAACATGACTAATTGACATACCTCATGAATGGTTTATATAAAAAGGTATTGTCAATTGTAAAAAGGGGAGAGTTTTTTGGAGCCAAAAACTATTCTATAACTTTTCAACAAATTAATATAAGCAAGGAGTTATGCAAAGTTTTTCCAGATTTGCTTATGTGAATTGTTATCATGGTTTTTCTCTCATTTGTCTATTCTTATTTTCAGATTTGAATGTTTGTTATGAAATATAGATGTGCGCATTTAAATGAAAAGTTGATAATTTGTGTTAATGCTAGATTAGTTAAAGGTTCTTGGGTTTACTTCATTTTCTTTGCTCTTCTTGCATTTGATCTAATGTTATTTACTTGTAGGGGTGAAATTCTTAATGAGAACCTAGTTCTTATTTACATCTTTTCATACCTTCCTTAGATATTTGCTTGATGTGTGATAGGATTTGAGCTTATGCTACTTCACATTGTAAATTGGTTAAATGCATGTTTAGATGAAATTGGTACTTTTTCATAATGTTTGAAATAAAGATCAACAACACCTCTTTTTTTTGTTGTACCCTTCCTTTTGCTCATTTTTTATCAATTCACCTTAGATTAGCTTTATTGTGAATACTCATCTTAGCTTATATTTAGACTTAGATTTAAGCATAATTCAATTTAAATAACACAAATCATCTTCAAAATCAAAGATCAACTATTGAGCCATGATGGCTCCCAATCACCAACTAATATAAATCTGTGAAACCATCACTTGTTCTTCCTCTATTCCACCAAAGATAATAGGATTATCACAACCTTCAACTCGTGCATTAGATTCTCTAAATTAAAAAATGAGTAGTGTTTCTTAAATACTAATAACCACCTATGATACATGTTCAAGAATCAATAGGGAACATGTTCTGCTTGTGCTACAAGGAGGGCCAGTTAGATCTTTGTAAATTTGAAACATCTTTGCTAATTTTTGTGAATTTAGTTCAAATATTGATGTATTATTTGAATATTTGTGTTTATTTTATCATATTTGTATAAATATAATTGATATTAATGGTTTTAGACTAGTCTTTATGCTTATTCAAACAAAGATATATATTATTTGAATATATATGACAGATTATGGTAAAGATAGATTGAGATCTATGAATGAAAGGAGTTTGAGGTTAGTATTAGCAATTTTGTTCAAATATTGATGAGATATTTACAAATTTGAGTTTATCTAAGATTGAATTGTGTAAAGATAATTCATAATTACATGTTTGGACATATCTTTGAGCTAATTTAGTTAAATATTGATGTCCTTTATTGTTATTTATACATATTTGTGCAAAATTTGCTTAATTTTCAAGTTTGATCATTATTATTTGTAAAGATAATATTTAAACATCATATTTGAAATAGGGTTTAAAGCTTTCAAGATGGAATTTCCAAGGATAAGGACCAAGTCATGTTCAAAAACAAGGTTTCCTCTTCTTTTATTATAAGTTCATAGGAGATCTAGGTGAGACAAAGGTATGCATAGAATTTCAAAGTCTCAACCAATTTCACCAATTTAGGGTGTTCCTATGTTCAATCCCTATGAATGTATATATTAGTTGGGTGGTTATTAAATTAATGTTTTAGGTGTTTTACATGACCTTCCTCATAATCCTAAAAATTATTTGCCTACTTTTAGTCCTAATGGTGTTGTAACTATTGAATAACACATTAAAAGTTTCAAAGTTGCTTTAAGATTTTTAAATGTTATTCATGAAGATGTAGCATGCATATTGTTTCCATTTAATTTTAAGGATGCTACATATGAATGGTTCCTAGACCTTCCTAAAAACTACACATCTAGTTGGAATGATTTTAATAATTACTTCATTGATTAGTTTGGCAAAATCATTAGTCTATGTGTCTTGTTGATGCAGGAGCATCTACAATAGCTTCATGGAGGACTAGTTGAGATCATCAAACATATTCTAGCATAAAATTTCAAATTCTTGTTTTCCCTCCAAATTGTATTGTGTTTAGATTTCAAAATTTTACCTTGAGAGTAAACGTAATTGTCAAAAGTGAAAAGTGAAAAGATAAAAAGTAATTATGGGGGCTGTTGAGAAAATACAGGAGGAGTGGTTGAAAATATTTCAACCTTGGTATGTTGTTGTAAATTAAAAACTATTTTGGTTTTATCTTGAGCCCAAGTTGGGCATAGAAGTTAGAGAGGAGGTTTTTAAAAAAAAGAAGAGAAAAAGAAAATTTATTGGAGGATGAGGGGGATGAAGAGGAAGAGAAGGAAGATCTCTTTTAGAGAGAGGAGGAGTCACAAAGGCCATTCAGCCTGTATTATGTAAGTAAAAATATTATGGTTCACTAATGAAGGAAGCTAATTGAGACTATTGGTAATTTGTATGAAAGATTTTATTGTTTAAAGTAGAATTTTGAGTTCCACCTTTAGGCAGAGAAACCTGTGGTTTGAATACACTTTGTGTTTTAGTTCTTTGATTTGAATCAAGACTATAGATCCTATGCATACAAAGATTGTGTAACAGTGTGAAGATGAAGATGTAGATCAGGCATTGCTTTCAGAACAAACACCATTTTACAAGGACCTGGTGTCTGTGTTGATATATTTGCTATTACAAATAAGTACATAGACTTGTCTTCTCTGAAGTTTTTGAGCATCGAAAGTGGGGGTTCATTGCTTTTATACACCACAATGATGATTCAACTCTTCCTTAGCAAAAGTCTTCTGTTGCACTGGTTCATCTTTTAGTTGAACTGTGACTTGCTCTACACTTTCCTTGTAAAATTGACATTTGAATTTTAGAATATGGACTTGTTCCCTATCTGATGTAAGCTCACTTTTGAGAGATATCTTTTTATTTCTAAGAATGTGTGCCTCTTGTTCACAAGTTTGGATAGCTTCTTTCAATTTTTCCAGTTTGTTTTGTAACTACCCATTCTCTTTTCCTAGATCTCTTAATCTGATTTCAAGCATGTTGTGCTTCTCTATATTTTGTAGCAACTGCTCTGATACCTCTTTTTTTTGTTCTCATGTTGCATGCCCAAAATTGTTTGTTAAAGAGCTTGAATTTGATTTTTCTGCTCCTGAGCTGAAGCATCCAATGCTCTAGATAGTATCTGGTTCTGCTCTCTCAAAGCGTTCAAATTTTGCTCCATGCCTTCCATAATGTTAGATTTTAGTAATAACTCTACTTCAAGCCATTCTTTCTCATTTATCAAGCTATGATGTAAAACTTTGAGTTTGTTGAGATCAAGGATTTTTATGGAAATTTGTTGCCAAAGTCTCTTATTTTCTTCTTGCATATCTAGAAGTTCTTTATGTAAATCCTTTAACCTACCATTTATAACATCATATTCACCCATTAAAGTGGTCATCTCAATCTCAGAGTTGAGAAGTCCTAGTCAAAATTCCTCAACTTAGAAGATACAAATCAAGAAGTTCCTTCGCAATCACTCTAGCAAAAAGCGGCATTTGGAAATGATGTAATCATTGCTACCCTAGATACAGGTGTATGGCCTAAATCTAAATGCTTCAGTGATAAGGGTATGGGTCTTGTTCCTTCCAGATATACAAGTGCTGAAATTGAATTGAGGTAGAATTCTTTTGACACAGAATCACGTTCACCTATTTTGATCTATCCTGTAATGATGTTACCCTTGGCGAAGGATATATTACTTGTAAGTTGATAATGTTTCTATTTTTTCAAGTCTCTAACCATGAGGGATTATAGCCAAGATGAAGTTCACTTGATATACCAAAAAACCCAGATGGTATTTACATGTCAGCGCATCACTTATACCAACATTTTACCAAAGTTAAAAGAGATTCAAATGAGCCCATAAGAGCCTTTAATGCTAGATTCAAAAAGATGTTTAGCAAAATTATATCTCCTTATAGACCTGATGGGTTGTTAGACTTATAGATTTACAAGGATGCATTTGATCCCATGACTTCTATATTTCTCAAAAGGTCTATTCAAGTCATTAATACACTAGCCCTAGCTTATGTTGAAGTTGTGATCATTAAAAACTAGATGCAACCCTAAGGCCAAATGGCATATACTATTCCAAAAATTAATCCAAATTTTCCTCTTATAAATGTCATTACCAATGCCAATAAAAATCAATTTATAGTTCTAAACCAATTATCTTTGAGTCATACACATCGTGACCAAAACCTAGGATTCATGAACAATACTACAAGTGGATCTCACCCACAAGACTAGAGTGATTTGATTCCTTCATCTATTAGCAATAGTCAAGTACATAATTATAAGGAACCTAAGAATGAGAAAGACTCCATCTTAAAATTGGTTCAAAATCTAAGCACTAATTTCCTTCAACCACAAAGCAAGTTGGCAATACTAGGGCAAGATCTAATATGAACTTATCTTTCCAAAGATTTAATAGGCCTTTAAATAGATTACAAAATAACAAAAACCATAAAAATGAGTCATCTATTAATAAGAATGTTCCTAATATAAATATTAGTGATGTAGCTTTTCTTCATTATTTTAGAGTTCATTATAGTTCAAAACATGGTGAATTAGATTGTCTAGAATTTTGCAATGCTTTTAAATCTTTTAAAAAAGAGTTAGATACTTTTGAAGTTGTACCTAATAAATACAATGGTGCAAGTACCTCAAGTTATTTAAGGTCATCTAAATATTCTTATTCAAATATCATGATGGAGACATTTGAGTTCCCATTTCAAGAAGAGAATGACCCTAAGGATATCCTTGAGGAGATTCATGCTATTTAGAAATATATAAAGAAGAATTATCCTCTAAGAAATAGGGATCAAAAATAACCTTTGACTACCTAAATTCCACAAAATAACTTTGACACTCCTCTTGATACTACATCAGACAATAATCTAAAGCCTCCTATGGGAAGTACCTCTAAATCCAATGCTAATACATCTAATCCTTCCAATAAGACTGGATATAATATAGTGGAGGACATTAAAAATATCAAGGCTAACATTACTTTGCATGAATTGACTCAGATTAATGAGAAAAGGGATTTGTTGTTGGAGTCTTTGTCTAAGAAGCCTAGCAAGTCTCAAAAGACTGTACATGTTAACATTGCATTACATAAAAATAAAGATGTTCCATCTTTCCTATTTATAGTCAAGATCTTTGGTAAGAATTTGCATAATTGTTTGTTAGACTCTAGTGAATCTACAAATACTATTCCTAAAGGTTTTAATGAACAACTTGGTTTGACTCCCATTAAATTTTATAGAGTAGTAACTCAATTAGATAAATCAAGAGTCAAATTAATTAGTGAATTATTGAATGTTCACATGTAGATTGATTCCAAACTAGGGATATAATAGTTAATTGACATCTAAGTGGTGGATATTCTTGATGCATATGGAATTCTACTAAGTTAGGATTGGACTAGATCATTATATGGTTATATGTCTACTAATTATTCACACATATAGCTACCATAAAATGAGTTCCCAATTAGATCAAGATAGAGAGGGAGCCCAAGATGAAACATATGATCACAAAGTACAATGAAAACAATGAGAGGTTTAACATGGTTAACTTATATCTGGTGTTTACACTCTTGACACCCTAAAGGTATGTAACTCTAAAACTTATTGTGCTATACATAGATTATATAAGCTATATTTTGATGATGTTAGATGTAAATCAAGTTTTAGAGGAGTGGTATTAATCAATCCCATTGGAAAGGAATACAATGCCTCTTACAAACTCCAATTCTCATATACTAATAATATGGTAGAGTATGAAGCACTCATTCTTGGATTACAATTTTAATTCAAACATAAGGTCAAGGACCTATTATTTTTTGGTGATTCTGAACTAGTAGTTAATCAGGTCAAGAGTAAATATCAATGTAAATTATCATACCTTAAGATTCATAAATTTAGAGTGTGGGATTTAATTAAATGTTTTGATTCTTTCAACATTATGTCAATTCCTAGTGAAGAAAATAAGGATATTTATGAACTTACTTCAGATGTAGCCAACCTTATGCCCAATCAAAAGTCCAAGTTATAAAGCCTTACCATTGAATTAGGCTCATGTCCCTTAGTGCTAGATAATGTCAACCATCTACAAGTATTTAGTGATGATCAGTAGATCATATATTTCATGACTAACTTAGGGGTATTTGAGGCTCACATATTGATGAGGTTAATGAAAATTCCTTTGATGATGACAATGTTAAAGGCAAGCTTGATGGCAAGGTCATTCGGTTGAATGACAATAAGATCCATAAAGGAATGATAGCCATAAAAAGATTATTTGATAGACAAAATAGCTAAGGCTATCAAAATTCCCAACATATATGGGAAGTACTAAAATTCAATTAACCTAGGTTCTTAAGGTCAACCTTATCTAGTGAACATTGGTATAGCTTGCACAAGTATTAAAAATAAGAGAGCCAAAGATTTGCTAACCAAGTATAATGATGTAATAACATGGTCTTATGATGAATTAAAGATCTTTGATCCTAGAGTCATAACCCACACCATACCATTGAAAGAAGCTTGCAAGACTTTTAGGAATAAATAGAGACCATTCAACCCTATCTTAGAACCAATGATATATAAAGAAGTCAAGAAGTTACTAGATGCTAAGATAGTATTTCCCATTAGACACTCCACTTGGGTAGCTAACTTAGTACCAGTCAAGATAAAAAATGGTGAAATTATATTGTGAATTGACTTTAGGAATATAAATAAATCATTTAAAAAGGATAATTACCCTCTACCTTCACTTGACCAAGTAATCCAAATTATTTCTAGTTCTTCTTTGATTTCCTTTCTTGATGGATTTTCATGGTATATTCAGGTACTAGTAAACAAAAAAGATAGGATGAAAACTAATTTTACCACTAAGTGGGGAAAATTTGATTAAAATTAAATACCCTTTGGATTAATCAATACAGGTATAACCTTTCAAAGAACAATGCATCATGCATTCCAAGACCTCATAGATAAGTGTATTATTATTTACATGGATGATCTGACTATCTTTTCTAAAAATAGGGATGATCACATCATACACCTACAATAAGTATTCAAGAGATGTAGTAGGTATAGAATCTCCCTCAATCCCAAGAAAATCATCTTTTGTGAAACTGAGGGAAAGCTGTTAGGACATGTCATAACTGTAGACACTCAAAAACTACATAGTTTTATATGTCAAAACACCTAGAACCCCTACCTAACCTTGAAGCTAGTTGACCACCTAGTTGACTTAGCTTATTTATTGATTTACTAACTTAACTTTTTAAATCACCCCTTTTTTAACCTATTTTCCTTTGGACCTTGATCACTGATGATCATCCTAACCATTGAAAATTATCCTAACCATTGATGGTTAGGTCTCCAAGCCTACTTTAAAGATTTAAATCATTACCATCTATACGAGATAAGCACAAAAAATTTAACAAATTCCATTTTGTGATGCAAATTAGCTTTAAAGAATCATAATTAGAAACTTTTTCCTCTATCCATTTAAAACTTCCTCGCACACATTTAGTAACTCCATCCTATAAAAGGAGAGAAGTAGGAGAAGAAAGGGATAAAAAATCAAGTAATTTATGTCTAAGATATCTTTCATATAGGTATCTAATGTCCCTTTAATAATCAATTAGCATCAACAGAGACTTAAACCTTTATTAATGTCAATTTTGAAGGCCAAAGTACTATCACTCTAGCCAAATTGCTTCAGCCTTCCACCACTAGGTTACAAGTATCTCTTACTTGTTTTCTTTAATTTATATTCCATTTCTAACCTCCCTACCCTATTAGACCCATCATTATCTTATTTTCCATTCCATTGATTCATAATAGACCTCTATTTACCTAATTACCCAATCTACAATCCTTTTCTAGTCATTTCCAAAATTTCACAAGCAACTATCAATGGTTATCCTAACTATCGATTGTGACCTCAACCATTAATGGTCACCCAACCATCGATAGTTAGCCCAACTACTGATAGTTCATCCAAACATTGATGATCACTATGGTAGAAAATAATAAGTTATTTTTACCCTCTTGACCCCAACTAAGCCCTATTTTTTGTGTTCTTATCTGTTCATAGAGACTTTTCTAATTTTTTGAACCTGACCTTGACTATCTTAGCATGAAAATTGACCCAATTTTGATATATTTAGTGTTTTTGTTTGACAACCAATTTAATTTCATCTCATCTTCTATTTATTTAATTTCCAATTATTGAATACAAATTTCCTTTTTTTCATTTATAAAAACTTAATTGTTATAAATAGTGGATTATAGCCTCCTAGTAAGCATATGCTTCTTCTATCTAGCTCACGCTAGGTAGTCTACTCAACCATCCATATAACAACCCCATTTTCTAATGTCTTTACTATCTATAGGTTATTCCTTTCAAGCTAAAGAGGAGTTCTCATTATTGACTGGATCACACACACTTTTACCAAGTATTCTCCTACACACCCTATTACTAGTTTCATTACTTGTTTTCAAATCAAGAAATGAGTAGAAATTAACTAAATTTTTTTGGCATGCTTGATGGGACCTAGAATCCATTTTTATCCCTTTATTGTATACTCATTTAATGACATCTAAAATTTCTTTTAGGCTTAAAATAAACCTTTTACGTACATTGATTATTTGCTTGTTTTAGTTCACCTAGTAACCTAAAGGCAAAGTAATTAATAGTAATTTTCACTCTTGTTATCACACACTTATCCAAACCACATAATCAATTAACACATCAAAACATACTTGAGACAAGGCCTGACTAGGATTTCATCACCTAGTGGTAAACCTTACCTTATGTTGGTAATCCTACTTGGAGGTCATTACCAAGGGGAGACCTAACTTAGCTCTCTATTTGAGTATAAAATCTGAGATTCGGTATATTTTGTTAGGCACCTATCACTATAGTGTGTGAAGTGAGGGGGTAGGACCCAATACCAATCCATGTACTAGAGATCAATACAAATTTCTCTCTTGAGTATCTAAACATAACCTGAAACCAACCTCAGATTTCCTCTTTAGTATAGGATTTACAAACTAGTTTCTTCTTCACACTTTCTAAGGCATAAACTAAAAGTGATTTAACAATAAATCTAAGTTATTAAATGCACTTTAGTATATGTTTGATTTCCTTGAGTTTTTTTTGCTTGCTTTTTGTTTGAGATGTGAGTTTCATTATTTTATCCCCTGTTTCCTCTCATTGTTTTTACTTGATAATAGTTGAGGAATTAAAACAACCAAGAACCACCTTCTTCTTCCTCCTCCATGGATTATACCTCTGACACTAAATTTTCCCCTCATTTTCCTCCTCCTCATACCAAGCCACTAATTATTGTTGAGGGTGATATAAATTTTGGTAATTTCCTTGACAACAATCTCATGGTTCTTCAACTTTACCTAAAAGCCTTACCTAACCATACCCTATTTGCTTTAGTTCCTCCTATGGTTCCTCCCTATGGTATGCCTCCCCATCTTTTGGTGGGTGCCACTTCAACCCAACCCATGATCACCTAAGCCTATTCTTCTTCTAATATCCCACCTACCACCACTCCCCAAACTCCATCCAATATCCTAATGAGTAGCCAAACACCTACTACCCTAACTAATACCTATACTATGAGGTCATCTTTACCCCTTGTTACCTATACTTATTCTATCATGGGGGTATCTTATACCCCTCTTTCTACCATTTCTCTTAGTTTAACCAACCCAACAGATTTTGTCCCACTTCAGAGTTTGGTACTTTCCATACCTCAAACCCTCCCACCTATTAGCACTAAAGTTACCACCCACACACAACCAACTAGAAATTTCATACCCCCAACCAAATCAACATCCATTACACCATCCACCAACCCAAACATACCTATAGCACAACCCCTATTAGCCCCCCAATAAACACCTATGACATCTTGCCCATATTTGTCTAACCCATGAGGATATATAACACTTTCTACCCAACCATTTGTGCTAATCAACCTTATCACCACTTACAAATATTGCAACCTCCTATCACCGCTTACCAATATGTGGCTTATTCAACACCCTTTATCACTTATCCATACATTCCTACTACCCAACCTCAACAAATCTTACCACCTTAGTATCCTAGTTCCTAACCTCAAATAGATCTAGTTTAGATGTTAATGGACAAAATGACCAACCTAGAATCATCTATCTCTAGGTCTCATAACCTTTTATCTTATGATTAAATATGTAATGAACCCATCAATCCATCCATTCTTATCCATGCTTATCCTCCTCAATGGGAATTATCAAAGTTTCCCAAATTCCAATTGAAGGAGGATCCCTAACAACATTTGAGATCATTTCATCACTCTTGTTATTTGATCGCATATGATGATGATATCCTCCTTCATACCTTCCCCATATCTTTATCAGGACCAACCCTTAACTAGTATATTATCCTCATCAAGCACTCCATCTTTTCATTTTCTTAACTTTCCCAAATATTTTTATATCATTAATCAATAAATATATCTAAAAAGGTTTCTATTATTGACATCAATTCTATTAGGCAATTTAATGATGATTCAATTGCCAATTTTGTAACAAGATGGAGAGGTCTCATCAACCAAATTTCTTTCTCCTTAACCCAACTAGAGTTGATCGAGCTCTTATCTTAGGGTTGTACCAAACATATTTCCCCTACTCTTCAATTTCAAACTTTTAAAACTTTTGATGAGGCATTAACCATGGCATGTAAACTTGAAAACCAATCCATTGACAAAGGGAAATTGAAACTATGAAAAAAAACTCTACCTTTAAATCCAATGATCCTCCCTCCACCAAAACTAATAACCAATCCAAAGTGAAAGCATCTAAAAACTTATTTATCCTAGAGACTACCCCACCACCAACTATAAACCAACCCCATCAAACTAATTCTTCCAACTCTACCTACCAATGAAACCAAAACCAACATCGAGCTCCTCCACAATAATATACTCCCATAGGGGAGTTTTATGCTTTAGTTTTGAACAAATTACTCAAGATAACCTCATACAACTTACACCTATCAAAACACACCAATAATTTGACAATTCTCACCTCGTGATTGGATGGTACAATTAGAATGACCATTGTGCTTTTCACTAAGTTATTGGAAATGACATCAATAGATGCAATACCTTTAAAAGTCTAGTCTAAAGCTTAATTAAAAATGGATAACTCACATTTGATAATCCCAATGTAATTCCTAATTATTCCCTTGACATATTCTATAAACCTTTTCCCAATCATGCTCCTTCTACCCATCCCCATGACAATAAACTATAATCATCTCACTCCCATGAGGCACATATAATCAATGTTATTCTTAGTGATCCCATTATTGAGGAGACCACTAACTTAACCACTTATTCTTATATTTCAATTATAGAAGTAGTGGGCTCACCTTATATTCCTTTGGATACTTACACAAAGGAAATAACCACCCCTCTCTCTTCACTTGATGAAACCTTAGTTTTAACTACCTCTCCCTTGATGGAAACACCAAAGGAGATAATCTTTGCTTCAACCATTTCTTCTTATTCCACTCCACCCCTTAAAGTGGTATAAATTACCTCCATTATTTTAAACACCTAAACAAAGGAAACAACCTTGTCCATTCCTTTACTTTAGGACACCACACCTACTGCTTCCATCATAGAACCATCCATTCCCTCTTTAGAAACCATCCCACAAGAGAAGGTTGTCTTATCCACCCAACTACCAATTTTGGAACCTCCCATCAAGAACAAGGATAAAATATCCATCCCCTCTTCTCCACCCAAGGGCTTAATTTTTGAAACCAATGACCAAGGAACCAAACCCATCTACATGCCTTTTTCTAGACTAGTCCAAAGTCTAGAGTTCACTTCTTAACCCAAATTTTATAGAGCCACCTTTTGGCATCATCTAGGGGTCCCTTATCAAAATAAATCTAAATCCTCAACCTCACTTGAATCCACCCTTAATCCCATAATTACCCCCCATCAAATACCTCTTCTTCCAAAATCATAGGTGAACCATCCCAACTACCTTCATCTAGCATTACCAAATTACCTTATGCCTTTCTCACAAAACCTATCAAGAATCTTGGAATCCTTCCTACACCCAGTCAAACTCACCTAAACCTCAACCCTGAACTAGAACCATACCACCTCTTTCCCACTTTCCTTCTATCTTAAGACAAAATCCTTCTACCATCCTAATTACCTATTATTCCTCTAGTAAGCCATCCCCATTTTCTTTACCTAAATCTATACCCATTAAGTCATCTAATTATCCTTTATTCTTAACTAACCCATCTAACTCTACTTTCCCACCTATATCCAACCCCTCAACATCTAAATATTCAACCTCCAAATCATTTACCCCAAAGTCAACCATAACTAAAAAATCCCAACCACCAACCAAAACCATTCCACCACCTATAACTCTTAAGGTGAAAACTACCTCTAAGAAGGCTCCCATCTCTACAACTATAAGCCCATCACTTTTAACACCTTTGAATGAATCCTATATAACCATCCTATAAAGGTTATTTCAAACTTCTTACATTAGCTTACCACCTATCAAACAATTCTATCCCTCTAATACCAAACCCTCCTAGTTCACTGATAACTTGATTTATGCATACCACAGGGCACCAAGACATGACATAGAGAACTTTAAATCTCTTCAAAAACTTGTTCATAGCCTATATGATGAGGATGATATATTATTTTATGAGCCTATTTTACCTCTATTACTAATCCTACCATCAACCCAACCTACCCAACCTTTACCTATGCCCCCACTCTCATCTAAGAGTGAGGGGGAGGAATCGAAGTAACCACCAAACATGACAAATCCTCCCATACACACTATTCATATGGTTACTTGATCATGAGACCAATAAAATGACAAAGGAAAAGATAAAGTCTCCATTCCTTGGACATACCCTTCAACCCCTTAGCCTTCTAACCAAGCCCAAACACCTACACCTTTAATTTCACCTTCACAACCACCAAAACCCAAAGTGTCCATTTCAAGACCCTCTCTTCCAACCCTTTTAAATTTATCCAACATATTGTGTTTAAATAGATTCACTAGACAATGGTGAAAATGAGTCTTTATGAACTAATCAACACCTCACCTCATCATCATCAGGTAATGATAGAGGCTCTATAATCTATAGAGGTTTAACGAAATGATCCTCAACCTCTTGAACCCTTTATGGGAGCCCTCTAGCTTTTTTCCTTTGTCACATTTTAGGATTTTGAAATACCTCTTGTTCATCTTGAGGATTCTAATCCTCCCCTCTTTTTCATTACATACATCAATCACACCCTATGCCCAAGAACATCATGTTAGAGAGCACAATAGTTATTCACTCCTTCAATGATACCATAGCCACTATCTTGGGGATAGTTGTCCTTCATATCCACTTGGGACCTCACACCATTCCTAAACTATTTTAAATTATATAAGGTGAGTTCTAATATAATGTGTTACTCAGATGCCCTTAGATCCATTCCATGAGTTGTATCCCTTCTACCTTACATTGATGCATTAAATTTAAACACAAGGGTCAAGTTGTTACCTTCAAATCTAACCCTAGTCTTTTTTCCACTTATAATAAGACACATTGGCCTAACAATGTTATTATTCCTCAACCATCAACTACTCACATCACCTCAATGCCAACAAAAACCAACAACACTCCATTCAAAATAGTGATGAAGATATAATTAGCTCATCTATCCCTTCTTCTTATATTCCCATAGATGACCCCTTGGAATCTATGTTTCAATTTCTCTCCCTTAGGGAGTATCACCTTTTAGCCTTTGATGCCTTCCCTACTCCCCAAGAGTATGGGAACCTCAAACATGACCCTTCTAATGATCCCAAAATCAGAAAAATCATCCCTTTTAGGCTCCCTAACCATCAAATACATTTCATTTTTTGGGGGGGGGGCTTAATCATCCACTTCTCACACCTACCACTACCTCATCCATCCAACCTTTCACTTGTGACTTCTCTTATCTCAACAAACCAACCTTTGCCAAAGCTTACTTTTATAGGGGTGCTTGGAAGGGGTTTAGTCTTGACCGTTATGAATAAGGACCTCATGGGATACCCATAACCAAAAATCAAAAACCTCATGACTTATTTGGCCTTGGGTTTGTACCACTAAAAGAACCCACCTCACCAAAACCCATCACCATCGCCATCAAAAAGGATGTCCCATATTCACCAACCCCATCTCCCTCCAAGTTTGAAGACTCTAATATCATCCCAACTAATTTTTTTGATAAAAACCATTAGTTTAGGCCCCTTGACCTATCAAAAAGGTGGTCAAACTAAAACCCATCCTCTCATTCATCTTAAAATGATAGATCAAGATTATCCTACCATCAACATGATCCAACATCAAGATGATGATTCCATTTTCACCTACCTCAATACAAGGGATTATTTCATCCATAAATACCTTCCTCTTGAGAACCAAACCATTGACCCTTCTATTTCCTAGAATTAACCATTATATATTCCCTCCACAACATTTCCTCCCATCCTAAGGTTAAACCAATATGATAAAAGCTTTTTAGGATATATCCTTGCATCACACCTCTAGTTAAAGAATAAATTTAGTGTCTCTTGTCTATCGACTTCATCTAACCCATTGACTATCCAAAATGGGTTTCTAACATCATTTCCATCACCAAACCCATAAGGGGACTTTTACTCTGCATCAAATTTCATGACCTCAACCTTGCTTGCCCAAAGGATGACTTCTCTTTGCCCAACATCAACTAAATCATTGATATTATACATGGCCACAAGATTTTATCCCTCATGGATGGTTTCTCAAGATATAATCAGATCTTGATTACCCAAAAAGATCAACATAAAACTTCTTTTATCACCCCATGGGTGACCTTCTATTATAGGGTCATGCCTTTTGGTCTAAATAATGTTGGAACAACTTATTAGCATGCCATGATCTATATATTTCATGATCTCATCAATAAAATTATAGAGGGCTATGTGGATGATCTCCTTGATAAATACAAATACCACAAAGATCACCTAGCCATTCTTACAATAATCTTATATCGACTAATCCATTATCATGTCAGGTTCAATTCCAAGAAATACATTATTGGGGTCTTATCTAGTAAACTTCCAAGCCTTATTGTTTCTCTTCAAGGAATCAAAATAGACTCCACCAAAGCAAGAGTAATATTAGAGATGACTCCTACTAATCTTAATCAACTTGGCCTATAGGGGAAGCTCTAATCCATTTATCACTTCATCTCCCAACTATCAGATAGATGTCAACCCTTTTACCATCTCCTTAAGAAAGACACCTTTTTTAAGTGGACCAAGGAATATCAACAAGCCTTTGATTCAATCAAAGAATACATTTTATCTCAACTTGTACTCATTATTCCTAAAAATATCAACCTTTGTACCTTTATATATCTACTATATACCATTCTTTGGGGGCAATACTTGCTCATCATGATTAAAAAAATAAAGAGCAAGTCATCTACTACATTAACGACACACTTATAGAATATGAGACTAGGTATACTCCTCCTGAGAAAATTTGCCTCACTTTAGTCTTTGTGGCCTCCAAACTTCATCATTACCTTCTTAATCACAAAACCCATGTCATCACTAACATCGACCCACTCTAAACCATACCACAAGTAGTGTACAGCTAAGTGGCTCAGGCTCTTAGTTAAATTTGATCTTGAGTTCCTTCAATAAAAGTCAATTAAAGGGAAAGTGATCACCAACCAACTAGTTGAATATCTTATACTAGATAACCAACCACTTCCTCTTGATTTTATAGATGAGTCCATTGTAACTCTTTCTCAAGAGGAACCCACCTACCAAATGACCATGTTTTTTGATGTCTCCAAATGCCAACATTGTGGGGGTGCTGGAGTTATTCTCATTCCCCTTAATGGTGAACATCTTCCCCTTTCCATTAAACTTGACTTTAAATGCACCAACAATGTGGCCAAATATGAAACCCTAGTCATAGGTCTCCAAATTTCTCTAGCTTTGAGAGTAAAAAAAATGAATATCTTTGGTGATTCCTAACTTGTTATAAACTAGGTTAATAGATCTTATCGATGTAAGAATGATGTCCTATTGAAATACAAATAACTCATAGACATACTCTTAACATCATTCAATCATTACATTATTCAATCAATTCCATACTCTAAAAACAAGTTCACGAACATGATGGCTTCCCTTACTTCCCAAATCCCATCTCAACCAGCTGAATCTAAACTACTTGTTACCATCCATCATTTTATCATAGCCTCATATATCAGTTTTGACCTTCTTACCATTTGTAATGTGGAAGCATCCCATTTTGACATTTTGTATGACCAATATTTTAAGTATCTTAACCTCAATATCATTCCTCCCAACCTTTTGAATAAATCTCGAAGAGATTTTGTTTAGAGTACCTTTCATTACACCATACTAAGGGGAATCCTTTACAAACATGGTTTTGATGGTTTTGATCTTTATTACATTCTTAGTCATGAAGCTTCCCATGCTATCAAGGAAAGACATGATAGAATCTATGGAGGGCATTTTAGTGACCTAGACATTTCTAAACATATCATTTGCCTTATCTATTATTGGGCCACCCTCAATCAAGATTATTTTGATTACGTAAAGAAGTGTGTCAAATGTTAATAACACACTAATTTACATCACACACCTACCCATGGCATTCAAGTTTCTAAGGACTATTGGCCCTTATCACAATGGGGTCTCTATCTAATTAGAGAAATCAACCATCATTATTTAGAATGGGACCAATCTATCATTACCACCACTGAATATTCACCAAATGAGTAGAAGCCATTCTTCTTATCTCAACCAAAGCTAAAAAGATCATCAATTTTATCAATCATCATATCATATGCCACTTCAATGTTCCCCATAAGATCATCATTAATAATGGTAAATATTTTAAAAACAAAAAAGTCTAAGATATTTTTAATGATTTGAAATCAAATTAAGCTTCTCCTTGCCCTATGAACCATAAGAAAATGGACAGGGAGAAGCCTCTAATAAAATTATCAATAAAATGTTAACCAAAATAGTTAGTGATTTAGGTCAAGATTGGTACTTACACATACCTTTCACTTTATGGGCTTATCTCACTAGCATTCAAACCTCTATAGGTGATATACCTTTCTCTCTAGTCTTTAGAGTTGAGGCAATCTTACCTCTCGAAGTCTAGATTGCCTCTCTTTGCATCTTTCTTCATGAGATCTTTTTTGAGAGAGATTATCATCAAGAAAATCTCACACATATTAGAATTATTGATGAGAATCACCTCATCATGCTTAATCATCTTCATGTCTATCAAAAGTGAATCAAGCACGCCTAAAAAAAACACTTGAAAGAGAGATAATTCAATATCAGAGACCTCATCCTTAAGGAAAACCAACATGTAACTAATATGGATAAAAGTAAAAAAGGCAAGTTTTCTTTAAATTAGTTCAAAACCTACATTATAACCCATAAGCATGGATTAGTAACTTATAATTTGTCTTCTTTTGAAGGTAATCCAGAACTTGAGCCTTTTAACACTACACAACTTCATCCTTTTTATTGGTAAAATAAGGATCAAACACACCTTTGTGTCTAACTTAAGCTCATCCCTTAGTTTATGATATTTTCACTCTCCTTATACTTCCACCCTATTCCTTTTGAGGACATTTGATTACAACATAAAACCATGTGATTATCCATCATAGTTATGGCCTAATCCTAAGCATGGATAAAATGGCTCTATCTATGGCATGGTTCTCATGGATACCTTTTGTCTCTATTCAGATGGAATCCCATGATTAGTTATCTTTCAAACCACTTTACCTTATTTATCATTAACCTTTTGTGCTAAAAGTCTTGCCCCAATAAATGTTGACCTTTAAGCTTAAATAGACTTGTCCATGTCTAAAACTAATTATTAAAAATCAGATTAGGATACCAAAATATTGCTTGGGTCCATATCTCATGCATTACAGGCCATTCACTTGAAGGACATCTACAAAAATTCAATTGCTTAAAATATAAATGTCTCCCTTGAAGGAAAATACAAAATAAATATATCTAACTTTAGACCACTCCCTTGAAGGATGACTAAATCCAAGTTGGTTAATGCAATCATTTGAAGCTTCCCATATCAATCAGCTTCACTAATTTTATCAACACCATAAAATCAATAAATAATCCTATGTTAAAATAAAATCAAGCAAGCCAAAATTGGCTTTTACATATGGCATTAGCAGACTTCCCACATCGATCAATCTACACATTATATTAAGTCATGGACTTGTCTATTAGGGTTCTTCAATCACCTAGAGAAGGGGCAAGATAACCCACATTAGGTTTCCATATTACCCATTTCCCATTCACACATCTACCTATCACCTTCTTTCCCTTTTTAAAATATCTAAAATAAAGTGACTATGAGCCTACTTGACACAAGTCGATCCCAATGCCTATTTTTTTGATCAAATCATGCTCATGTGAAGCATTGGAAATGTTCATTTTCATTAAGGCAATCCAACTTCAATTTTTTTGGGCCTTTGTCAATGACAGCATCATGCCTTTCTTACCCTATCATTATTAGTTCATGAAGATGTGTCTCATGATTCTTTTATCTTTTCCTACAATTAGTTTGTTACCTATACCTAATTTATGTGTTTTCATTATATTCTTATGTCACATACCATATCTATACATTTATAATTTCATCCATATACATTTCAAACTATGAGTCTAAACATTAATCATATCATAAACCATATCATCAAAAACCACAATCCAAACCATCCTATCCATGATCATGACCATGAATAAACAAATTATCCACCATATAATCACCAAACATTATCAATATATTAGATTCAAAATCACAAGGACATTATCATATCTATCTAAAACACAAAACAAACCATATTCTCCATTATAATGTCATCATATTCTTAGAACTACACATCCACATATCACCTTATAGAGCATAGGGCATGAGCATCCTACCATTTCCTCATATAAAAATACACACCATGCACATTCCTAAACACTCAAACTAATGAGCCATAAATAAACCACATTTATAACCATATTCATACATCATATCAACAAATAACATAAACCATGCCATCTACCATTTACCATAAACATTATCCATGAGTCACATCATATCTACCAAATAAAAACCATGTTGCATCTATAAACTATGCCATAATTTTATTTAATATGATCATCTCTCTCTCTCTCTATCTCTCTCTCTCTCTCTCTCTCTCTCTCTCTCTCTCTCTCTCTCTCTATCTCTCTCTCTCTCTCTCTCTCTATGTGTGTGTGTGTGTGTGTGTGTCTATATATATATATATATATATATATATAGACACACACACACATCCATAATCAATCACATATCCATAATAATATCATAAACAACATCTATATATGACAATAATCATATCCATCCAATGAACACAACATTAATATATATGAATAACATTACCCATATCCTAATCACATCATCTATCACATATCTATAATCATGTCATAAACAAAATCATTGCTCATCCATAATCATGTACATCAAATTCTAAAAAAACATGTACATTTATAAACATCATCATATGCCTCGATCAGCAAGCCAAACATCTCATAAGTGTCAAAGTATTCAACAACTCTATCATTATAACCACATCCTAGCCATAATCTACATCTATATAATCATGAACATCATAAAACATATTCATCATATATATCATCATCCAAGTCATACATGCCAATAAAGTATACATCATCATACAAGAAATACATGGAATAAAGTATAAATCTCTCTCATATACATATCATGTCATTGACATGTAGGGTAGAATAAAAATCAAGAACATATGCATCATATAATATCCTCTATTAGACCCCTACTACACCACTACCACTAGCTCCATTTTCACCTTCACCTAAACCTACACTACCATCTAGTGGTGGCCTCACTGATATAACTACATATTTCACTATCAAAGGCCACTATCCTAGAGTAGATATCAAAGGACCCCTTTCTAACCTAGCCCTATGCTCTCCATATCTCATCTCTAGTGGAAAATATGCTAACACTATCACCTCATAATATCTCATCTCTTCAATGGTGGCTAAGTACCGTGTCTTCAAAACTTTATCAGGTGGTCTTCTTGCTATTGATGTGTCCACTCCTACCCTCAATCTTAATGAATCTCTCTCTTGAGTCACTAACCTAAGAGATATCCTTGCCTAATCTCACTCTCCTATTAAGAGGGAAATCTAACCCTATAAAATGGCCACCTATCTTTATAAGTTGGTAATCTGGGCCTATGCCACTACCAATGCCATTATCACCTATCCATCCTTTGTTGGTACCCCAATAGGATCAACATCCATAGGATGCTTACCATCAACACCCCATTTGAATTTAGTTGCTACATATCTGACCTAGTACCAAGATGCATATCCAACTACAATACCCACATCATTAATGGTGGCTTTAGTTGATATCTCCTCATGGTCTAACATGATATCCTATGGTTATGAGTCTAGGAATTAGAACTTGGCATCCTCCCTCTTATCAAATGAAAACTATCTCCAAGGACATTTGGTGGGATCCTTTGATCAAGTGCAAACTATCTCCACACTCACTCAAATAGGATAAGCTCTATCTCCACATCTTGTCTCCCATAAATCCAATGCTAGCTTTGTAGGGATAATGTGTGATAACTATACTTGGTCCACCTTAGCCAACCTACATATGACCTCTATACTTTATCAAATACCACCAAACCTTCCAAGGCATCTCTAAACTACTCAATATCTCAACCATCAACACTAATACCTACTAATGCATAGTCACCTCTCCATATAGTAAAACTAACTAGAAAGGGCTCCTAAATAAATCCATCCTAGGGTGTCCCCACTAGCCACAACACCTATATGTGCTCATATATCTAATAATGGAGCATGAATCCAATACTGATCCCATATTGCCTACATGTTCTAAAGGCTTAGATCTCTTTATAGATGTAGACTAATATCACTAGGGCCCATCTAAAGATAGTCCTCCCTAGAAACATCTCCACCAACATCCCTAATAATAGGTATGGAAAGTGGATGCTACTTGAATAAAACATTATGAAGTAGGATACAACCATCATCATCATTATGAGAAAGCATCTATCTATTAGAGCCCTCTGGTACAAGGGTCTGTAGCTAAATACACCTGAGTGAAACTGAGCATGTACTCAATCTACCCCATAAATCAAATCTAAATGATAGTTAATCTCCTCACTCTTTATATGGTAGATTGGATCCCCTCAAGTGGGTAGCCATGTAATATGTTTAATGTCCTCTATAATAACCATCATCTTCCTCATTAGTATCAAAAATGTGTTTGTGGTTGGGTCTCATCTCTTGATGAGTGCCATAATCATACCTGCATCTCATGGTAGGTATTGGTAATGAATCATCATGCATAGTCTAACTGTCTCCATATGTCTCCACTCCTTTATGGTCATCACATATTAAACCTTGACAAAAATTTGAGGGACCTGGTCCCTCATCTAAGTTTACTCATGTGTCTGCATAACAATCATGTTAGCAATGGCTACTTAGTTTTTAAAATCTACCTAAATACCACCCTACACCTATTTTTCTCAATCTATTTTGACTTAACTAAGTTGACAACTAAACCCCTTACATCTACCTTACTTACATCTATCCAAACCTATCCAACACACCTATACCTCATTTTTAACACTTTCAAACATTTCCTATTCAAACATTATTAACACTTTATATCTTTTACAACCAACATCACACATCTACATATATACTATCATTAAATAACTTTAACAATCTACCACACTCATTTCACTAGTTTTCAAAACACATTTAAATATTTTACCATTTTATTATTTTTAGTAACCACTTTCAACACTTACAAACCCAAAACATTTCATCTAAACCATTTTATAACATCTGACAAACATTTTATGTTTCAACATTTTCAAAACCTCAAATAATCCCCCCCTCTATTATCACAACTTTCCTCCTATCCTTCAACTGTCGATGGTTCCTTGAACCATCGATGGTCCCTTGTGGACATTTTCCTCTTGGACTTGACCATTGATGGTTGAATTGAATCATTGTTGGTCTCTATGTGTGACCATTAATGGCATAACTCAAACCTTAGACCTCCCAAAACTTCTACAAAATCACCTAAACCCCCTAATTTCTCTACCTAAACCTATTACCACCTGAATTTATACCCAACACACCCTTCTCCTATCCTATTCATCTATATTTTGGCCTAATTAACCAAAACCTAAGACATAGGATTTTGTCTCTTTTAAACCCCTTTCAAAACCCTACCCAAATCATTCACCACTAATAGAAATACACATCAACAAAAAAAACATTATGCTATCAATTTCAAGACAATTCTTACCTTGTTCCAAGATCACTGGTGAGGTCAAAACCCTTATATCACTACCTAACCACATCCTCATCCACCCTCCTTCATATCACTACTCAAGTCAACCCCCATGCACATAATCCACCAATCAATTAACAACACCTTAAAAAGCAAATGTAAAAAGACAAAATACTCTGATTCACCAAAAACACAAAGCAATAAAAGTCAAATGGTAAAAATGAATTACCATTTTACTTTTTGTATCTCATATTTTTAGGGTTTTTTGGACCATTGATGGTTAGGGTGACTATTGATGATCGACCCTAGAGAAAACCCTAACAATCAACGGTTAGGGTGCCATATTGTTTTTTTCCAATATTTAAGTACCCCACTTAGGTGATGTCATTTTGGGAGCTTACCTTATCTCCCCTAACCTAACCACTTGAATTTTTAGTGATTACTCCTCTCTAACCAACCCATCTACCCACATTCACATGTTTTTCACAAGCCTACCTTGACCATTTTGATTTCACTAACAAACCTTACCATGTTTTACTTTTAAAACTTTACACCACCTCATACATGACCAAACCATTTATGTTGTTTCATGGGATAACGTCTTACCTTGGATACTTATGACCAACATTGACCTTATTTAGAGGACTTAATAGGCCTGACAAACTGAACTATGACCAATGTTATGGATTAGTTACCCTATCATATATCTCCTTAAAAATTGACCTTATTTGTATCAACATTGGTAAATTTAGTCTTTACATGATCTTGATTATCTTACTTAGTCATATTTTGTATGCACATTTACATTTCAAATGCCCAACCCATTTTGTGTCACCCACCTTGTGACTATCTCTTTACCATTTATCAAACCTTGGTCCATTTTCACCTTCACTTCAACTCTTGATTTGAGGGGGAATACCTCCTCCCATATTCAGGGCAATCAAACCATGACTAGAAATGTTCTCATTTTTGTTTTGCAGATTATTAATCTAAAACCACATAATAAAAAGGGGAAAAATATAGACACTAAAAAACTTCACAATTTTAGATGTTAAAACACTTAGAACCCCTACCTAACCCTAAAGCTATTTGACCACCTAGTTTACCTAGCCTATTTATTAATTTACTAACTTAACTTTTTAAATCACCACTTTTTAACCCATTTTCCTCTAAACCTTGACCACTGATGGTCAGCCTAACCATCAATAGTTATCCTAACCATTGATGGTCAAGTCTTCAAACCTGATTTAAAGCTTTAAGCATTACTAATTATACTAGATAATCTTGACATATTTAACAACTTCCATTTTATGATGTAAACCAATTTTAATGCCTCATAATTAGTAAATTTTTCCTCTATCCATATAACAACTTCCTCTTACACATTTATTAACTTCATCCTATAAAAGAAGAGAAGTGGGGGAAGAAGGGATATATAAATTGAGAATTCCATGCCCAAACTATCTTGCATATAGGTATTTAGTGTCCCTTTAACAAGAAATCAATGTCAATGGAGACTTGAACCTCTAATGGTATCACTTTTTAAGGCCAAAATAATATTACTCTAGCCAAATTGCTTTAGCCTTCCACCACTAAGTTATATGTATCTATTACTTGTTTTCTTTGATTTATATTCTATTTCCAACCACCCTACCCTATCAGACCCATCAATATATTATTTTCCATTCCCATGATCTAGAACAAACCTCTATTTACATAATTACTTAATCTACAATCCTTTTATGATCATTTCTAAAATTCCATAAGCAACCATCAATAGTTAGCCTAACCATTGATGGTCACCTCAATTGTTGATAGTCACCCAATCACTGATGGTTAGCCCAATCACTGATGGTTCATCCAAATGTTGATGGCCACTATGGTAGAAAATAACAAGTTATTTTCACCCCTTTGGACCCAACTAAAACCTATTTTCTATGTTCTTATCTATTCACAAAGACTTTTCTAATTTTGTTAACTTGACCCTAACTATCTTAGCATGAGTATTGACCCACTTTTGTTATATTCAATGTTTTTAATTGATAAGTAATTTAATTTCGTCTCATCTTACATGCATTTAATTTCTATCTATTGAATGTAAATTTCCTTTTTATTCATTTATATCAACTTAATTATTATAAATAGTGGATTGATAACCTCCTATCAAGCATACATTTCTTGGATCTAGCTCACGCTAGGTAGTCCACTCAACCATCCATCTAACAACCCAATTTTCTAGTGTCTTTCTTATCTATAGGTTATTATTTCCAAGCCAAATAGGATTTCCCATCATCATCCAGATCATACACACACTTTTACCATGTATTCTTCTACATACCCTATTACTATTTTCATTGCTTGCTTTCAAATTAAGAAATAAGTGGGAATTAACTAAAACAATAACTAAGGAGGGGATCTCTATAGACATAGATAGAGTTAATGTAATATCAAAGATAGAACCCCATAATAGTAGGAAAGAACTAAAGTCTTCTTGGGTAAAATTATCTTTGTGAAAAGTTCATTTCTAATTTTGTAGAGATTATGAAGCCATTGAATGACATGTTGAAGAAAGATGTCAAGATCACATGGAATGAGGAGACTAACAAAGCTTTCAAAGATATTAAATAAGTAATTGGATAATCTCCTATATTGATAAGTCCAAATTTCACTAAAGATTTCTATCTTTATTCCTTTGCCTCTAATCATACAATAGCTGATGTTCTAACTCATAAGATAAATAAGTGTGGTTACCCCATTGCTTTCATGAGTATTAAGCTTAAGAATAGTGAGTTAAAATATTCTTTGATTAACAAATAAGTATTTACTTTAGTCAAGGTAGTGAATAAATTTAGGCATTATATGCTTAGAAATAAGATACATGAAATCCTTCCAACCACTACCACTAAGATAATGTTGAGTCAATGTGAACTTGGAGAAAGGATAGGTAAGTGAATGTCTATCCTTCAATAATATGATCTAGAGATGAAGACTACCAAGTTGGTAAGATGCCAAGGTTAATTTTAGTTAATTGATAATACTAATCCCAAACTGAGTGTTATGCAAGTTCATAAACAAAGCTTTCAATCTAATGATTAGTATAATCCTATTATTTATTTACTAATAAATGGATATTTCCCTATAGGATTAAGTAGAGAGTAAAAAATAGCTTTAAGGATCAAAGTAACCCATTTATTGATCAAGGATGGAGTAGTATATAGAAAGAACTTTGAATGCATCTACCTAAGGTGTGTTTATAAGGAAGAAGCAACTAAGATATTGAACACTTTCTATGAGAAGCTATGAAGTGGACATCCATATGGAATGACTATAACCCATAATATCCTTAGAGATATTTACCACTAGCGTACTATCTTCAAGGAATCTCACAAGCATGTGAGAAAATGTCACTCATGTTAAGTCTTCAACACTGGAGAGCCAAAGCCAACCATGCCATTAAAGCTAGTCATGATTGATAAGTCTTTTGCCCAATGGGGTCTTGATTTTATGGGGGTCATCAAACCTAATGAATTAGATGGTCATAAGTATCTTTTGACTACTACTAACTATTACATAAGAGGGATTGAATCAATGGTAACTAAAAATTTTAGGACTGAAGACCTAATCATATTATTAGAAGAGAATATATGAAAAAGGTTTGGCACACTAGTATCCCTAGTCTGTGATAATGGATCTACCTTTGTATCCATTGAAATGACTGAGTGGGAATATAACAACAATATCATTCTCACATTATCATCAAACCATTACCCCCAAGGTAATAGAGTGTCAAAATCAACAAATAATAACTTTATGAAAACCAAAAAGAAGTCTATAGCTGATAAACCAAAAAAATGACACAAGCTAATTAAGTATGCCCTTTGGGTAGATATAAATAGAGTCAAAAAAACTTTCAAAGCATCACCATTCTTACTGGTATATGGTCTAGAACCTATATTTCCCATAATACTCAAGATACCAACATACAATTTCATGCAAGAATATATGGAGGAGGATTAAGAATTTACATGTTCAAGGTTGCTTGACATCATACAGATGGAAGATGTAAGAGAAGAGGATTTTGCTAATTTTAGTAGGTATCAAACCAAAGTGAAGAGGTGGTTTGATAATCATTCAAAGATAAAGGTTTTTAGATAATTAGACTTAGTCCTTCTTTGGGATAAAGCCTCAGAACTAAAAGGAAAGCATGAGAAGTTCAAACCTTTATGGATTGGTTCATATCAAATTGTCAAGACCCTAGGATAGAACACCTTCAAACTAAAATAATTGTAAGGAACAAAGTTTACATTTCCAACCAATGGGAAATAACTCAAGCACTATTTATCTATTGTCCCACATGAAGTATTCATGGAGTAAACTATAAGACTAGTTAGAGTTAGTGTAGGTAGGCTTTAGTTTAGTTTCTTTGCTTTCATTTCCTTCTTATCCCTTATTTGTACATAGTGTGTGTATGTCTATATATATATATATTTATATATATTTGTTTCCTTTTCTTTTTGTTTGATGTGTTTTCTTTCCCTACTTTGTTCCTTATTTTTAATTACTCTGGTCTAGATAGCCCTTAGCTCAAAATTCTTATGATTGCTCAAAGAAACCTCATAGTTCAGTTATGCAGGTATGGCCCATCAACATTGGTTGATAATGGATTATTAAAATGTGAGCATGAAGTTATATTTTTGATAAATTGGTAAAGATTAATAATTAGGTTAATTATTCTAATCTAAGTTTGGTTCTAAGAAGGATTACACATATAGGGTGAAATCTTGAATTATTAATACAAAGTCATCCACACATTGTTCTCATTTGCATATTGTCTTTATCTAAAGACCATCCACACATGGTTCTCATTTGGATTAATTGACATATTTTCAAATGATTATTAATTTACCCCTTCTAATATTACTAATGATTATTGCCTATGTTTATGTAATGCAGGTTCAATGGAATATCATTTGGGAATGAACATGCTTAGGGTTTTGTGTTTCAATGATAAATTGATCTTTTACTAGCCTTTGGTTTGTCAAAGATTAATTTAATCTATTTTAATCCATGTGAAAACCTTAGTCTAATTTCTCAACCTAGGTCCCTTTTGAATTGAATTCAAATTTACACAGGAGTAATTTGCATGGGAATAATTAATTGAACCATAGATTTTGTTTAATTTTTATTCTAATATTTAGTAATGTTTATGAACATGACCAAACCTTAGTCTAAAAATTAATACTTAGTCCTTTATGTCTTGATCCCCCCTTTGTTCCTTTTATCTCCACATGGTATAACTAATTCAAGGTCCCTTTTGTTATGTTCCAAGGTTAGCCTAAAGCCTTATCTAAAGTTATAATTGTATATATTAATATAATGAAAACCCTAGTCTAAAAATTTATGACATAGCTTTTATCATTTGTGGGGCCCCTTTTATAATGTTTTATAGCTTAGCCAAAAAAAATTATCTTAAGGTTTTATCATGTTTATCAACATGAATAAAACCTTAGTCTAAAATATTTTAACCTAAGTTCCTTATAGTACCTTATCCTGACTTAGTTTTAGTTTATTGATCATAGGATCAAAAATATGCATTTACTTAGGCAAGATTTATCTAATAGTGCTTGAAAATTCAACACTTCAATGGAGCCCCAAAATAAGGGATAAGGTAACAAGTGTTGCCATCATGGGAACCTTACCAAAGATCTAATGGTATGTAGCAAAATATGATCTAACAGAACATGATTGATTAACTAAATATGATCTAATGGTGTGATATTAATGTTGACAATTCATAAGAACTCAGAACTAGCATAGAGATGCCAAGTGTCAAGCCTGTAATGGATGACTAAAGCTCAAACATGTCCCTAAATATAAATAGTGCATGACTAAGTGTACACATTCTAATTGATGGTGTATGTCAATTCAAAGCTTCAATGGAGCCCATGGATTACTGAGAACATTGAGCAACCAATGAAATTCCACCCTTCAAATTAAGATCTGATGAACCACATTGATCCAGCCAAACAAGATCTAACAATGCATGATGAAGGTTGAAAAGTCAAAGGCCCTAACAATGAATGAGGATATGACAAGTGGCATAACCACAAGCCACAAATTAGAGCTTGAACATCTTTAAAATATTAATGGTATATGGCTTCACACACATAATCTAATTAATGACATATAAAACAAGGAACATGATCCAATCGATCAAGATCAATGGAGTGCATTCATTTAGGTGAGGATGATCCAATGGTATGAGATAAATTTTGATATTTAAATAAAGATCAAGATAAATGTGTAGGTGACAAGTGTCACAACCATAGGGAATATAAAAAATTAGATAATGATTTTTAATATCTTAGATCGAGATCAATGAACCATGTTGATCCAAGAAAATAAATCTAATAATGAAAGGATGAAGGCCATCAACATCTGAGTGCATGAGGAGGTCAAGCCATGGATCCTAGCTTTACAAAAAGAAGATGAAAGAAGCATGGATACTCTAAGAGAATCAAGTAAAGCATAGATGTAGACCCTTACTCTAAAGGTGAATCAATATTTAGTTAGTGTCAATCTTGACCCAATAGCTTCTAGTTTATACAGGATAACTAATATGAATTCCATGGTTGGTAGATAGGACTTTACTTTCCAAAAAGTGGAACCTTTTTTTGGATTAACTCCAGTTGTAAGACAAAGGGCAGATGAAACTCCTGCATTTGAGGAAACATTATTTAATTAGCTCAATCAAAGTTAGAACAATTATAAATATCTGTCAAGGGAAGACTAAAACAAAATAAGAATTTGTAAGGAAAAACTATCTTGTCAATCCTAGATGACAAGTTCAAACAATTTGAAGACACCATGGATGATTTGTTTAGTTCCTTAAAATTAATCAAGACCAGGCAGGATGTAATAAATAAAAAAATTACTATGGATACAAGCCAAGTTAGCCAATGGTAAGCCTCAAGTTACCAAGTGAAGGATTTGATCAAGGTCTTGACCAAAAATCAAATCCCAAAGTTTAAAACAATCAGCCTAGCCCACCTTAACATGGCTATGGCTATATTGGTGGATAAAATCAAAGCGTTGAGAAATTGGTCCAAGTAAATTTAAGATGTTTCTAAGGATATAAAATAACAATAAGATAAGATGTTGCACATATTAGATAACTTGATCAAATATCCCACCAAACTCAGTCATTGGGCCTTATCACTAATGGGGAGTTGAAGCATAAAACTACTCAACTCATGTAACAAGTGAGAAAGCAAGGATAATGGAAGATAGGGGCTGATAATAATAGGATCATGGGATTAATTTTATCATATGAGGAGAAGGTAGGATATGCCATTAAAATCAAATAAACATTGAAAATGGCTAAGAAGGATTTCAAGGGCTTGGAGGATCAAGAAAAGGAACTCTTCATGAAGGCATATTGTTGACATCTAGATTATCAATGAGAAATATTATAAGATGAAGATCCTGAAAGAAAGGCAAAGGACTAAAAGTAGCACAAAGGTCTAAAATTCAAGCCAGTTGACTTAGGATATTTTATTATATAAGAACACTGTATAATATTTAAGAATAGAATATTCTTTTTGTAAAGGCATGTGCAGATTATAAAGCACAATGCCTATAGGTTAGTCATTTTAGAATGTTTAAAAGGTTCTCAAAGAATTTTAAAAAGATAGTTGTCCTTAATATTTGACATGACTAACTGGCATACGTCATGAATGGTCTATATAAAGAGGGATTATCAATCATGAAAGGGGATAGTTTTTTGGAGCTAAAAACTATTATGTAACTTTTGAGAAAATTAATATAGGCAAAGAGTTATATAAAGTTTGTCTACATTTAATTATGTGAATTGATATCATGGTTTCTCTCTCATTTATCTAGTCTTATTTTTAGATTTGAATGGTTCTTATGAATTTTGGATGTGAACATTTAAATGTAGAGTTGTTAATTTGTACTAATGCCAGATTAGTTGAAGTTTCTTAGGTTTACTTTGCTTTCTTTTCTCTTCTTGCATCTGAGTTAATGCTATTTGCTTGTAGGGGTGAAATTATTAAAGTAAACCTGGTTCTTATTTAAATATTTTCATACATTCCTTGGATGTTTGTCTAATGTGTGATAGGATTTGATCCTGTGTTACTTCACATTGCACATTGGTTAAATGCATGTTTAGATGAAATTGGGACTTTGTCATAATATTTGAATTAAAGATTAAAAACACCTCTCTTTTTTGTCCTACCCTTCCTTTTTCTCCTTTTTTTATCAATTCACCTTAGATTATCTTAATTGTGAATACTCATCTTAGTTTAGCTTTAGACTTAGGTTTAAACATTATTTAAATAAAATAACACAGATCATCTTCAAAATCAAAGATCAACTATTGAGCCATGGTGGCTCTCAACCACTAAATAATATGAATTTGTGAAATAGTCACTTTCTCTACCTATATTCCATCAAAGATAATAATATTATCACAATTTACAACTCATGTAGTGGATTCTATGAATTCATAAATGAGTAGTGTTTATTAAAAATGAAGAACCACATGTGATACATGTTTAGGAAATAATAGACTCCAAATAGGTTGAATAGTTTAGAAGATTGGATTTTATGAATGTGGTCATGTATATGTCAATTTTGACACCTATTGTTTCAACATCATGTTTTCTAACACATATCTCTAAAGCCAATCTCATTACATCATTATATTTCAACTCCAGGTTGAATAAATTTGACTATAACTAAATGAATTCTAACTTTGAATGGGGTTCATATATGTCCTTCAATTTATGATATGATTCTCATGGTTTGTTACACCCTTGTATATGATGAAACACATCTATGTCCACTAATGCCCTCATCAAGGCCAAAATATTATGGTTTTTTTGCGTCCATGTCTGAGTGTCCTTTACATTCCCTATTAGTTCAATAGGTTGTTTTGACTCATAATAAATATTTAACCATAGATCATTGAAAATGAGTGTATTCTCGACTTGCCAAGGCTATTCTAGCCAACTATCTTTGATAGTCGAGGTAGTGCCAACAATAAATTTGATGGAATGCATGGTTTTGAGTTTTTTGAGGTTTTGAGTTTTTGTTTAACCAAAATTAGTTCCTTATCACTCAAAAATGGTCCCCTTTTCATATATGCAAAGGTACCAAAAAGTATTTTCTTTGTCATTAACACCAGCTTAAAAAAGAAAACCTCATACATCAATGTACTTATTTTTTCTTGATTTTTAGATTTACTTTTTTTGACATACACAAATGGGTAAAAAGAGTAGCTTTCATTTCTCTTTGAATTGAGTGATTTGGTTATTTTTTCCCAAATACAATAATAGTATCTTGCTCAAGGCAATTAAAAAATTGCTTAATTTTTAAAATTCTTTCAAATTTAAATGTTTTCAAATTTTTAAAAAGGCATTTAATAGAAAATGGAGTTTACTTTTTAAGTGAAAAATAATAAAAAATGAATACCTTCTCTCTCCTTATTTGTCTTATTTGAAATAATGAAAGTCTAATTTTAGAATATATATATAATAAAATGAAGGAATTTAGCCTCCAATATCTCTAGGTGGCAAGAAACTTTCCAAATAGTTGTGCAAGACTCCACATGTCTCCCACATAGTGATTTATGGATCAAATCAGATATACGTAGCTTAATATGACTCCATGTAATCATAACAATTCATAATGGTGAATAAAACAAATTATCATTTTCATAGTCTAAAGGAACACTATGCAAGTAGGTCAGAACACTATGTAGGTAAGTCAAAACAATACGTAGGTAGTAAGTAAATATATTTACACCAACTATTATGCCTAGCATTGAATAGATTGCCAAGAAATACCACATAGATATTTTCCATGTAATTAAAATTCCTTTAATATAATTTTATAGGTATAAAATGAATTAACTTCCATTAATACATAGTCCATGAGGAGTAGAGACTATCAAAGAATAGTGCCAAATTTAGATTTTGTCAACAAAGAAACTCCTTACACATAGTCATAAGTGTATGAGATAATTAGACCAAAAATATCCACCAATATGAGATTTATTCAATGACATTTAATGTCATAAAGAATAATTTTCTTTTGCTAAGAAAATAGTAGGCTATACGGCTAGATTTTAAGGAGAAATTAAAAAATGACTGAAATTCTAGGCTTTGATGCTAATGATAGGCCAAAAATAATATTGAAGAAATGTCAATGAAATTATATTTCATGATTCAAATTAAAAAAGAAGAAAAAAATATAATTTAGAGCTAAAATATGACTAATCACTTTACCTACCAAGAAGTCCATTCAACTACCTATGGGACTCTTGATCTACACACTAGAAGACAAAAGAAAATGTGCATCTACTCTTAGGAATTAGGAAATATTATCTAAAATAATTTTACAATGACAAACCAAATATAATATTTAATTAATGATAATAAAATTATATTTCATGATTCAACTTGAAAAGGAAGCAAGCAATACAATTTAAAGCCAAAATATGACTAATCACTTCACCTACCAAGAAGTCCATTCAACTAATTACATGAATCTTTAGCTACACACTAGAAGATAAAAGCAAAGGTGAAACTACTCATAGTAATTAGGAAATATTATCTATAATAATATTACACTCACTACAGTTTAAGAGCCCAAAAAATCAGAAATTTTAATAAATCTTTAAAAATCCTCTTAGGCACTAAGAGACTAGTTGTTGAAAAAAATCACAATAGCTATACCGATTGATTAAAGACTATACATACTAGTCGAGAATAGGATTTAAATTTATATTTTATCCCCCCATAAAAAATCAAACTTTGATCTAGACTACATGGCCTAAAAAATAAGCATTTTATGATAGATGTTTATCAAAATGCACTCCCTAGAGATAGGTGTCTAACATAGCTCCCAAGAGGTGTATGACCTGATGCACAATGATACAACCTGGTCATATATCAGACTTAAGATAGTATAATATTATCCTATGGAATTAAATATTCCAAAATGGACTTGTACAACCTATTATAGGGGTTCCAAAATAGGTAAAAAAATATATTTTTGTCTTTGTAATTTATTTAGTTTTTTCTCACAAATTCAAACTTGTTGATAAATGTATGGCATAGAACGTTACTATAATATATGTGGAATATTAAAATTATTAGAATAAATATTAAAATGTATATGAATTGATAAAAAATATAATATTCAAAATAAATGGGGAAAGAGAACCTACAACTGAAGGCTTCCAAAATGATCTAAAAGAGTAATGGGATGTTGAGTAATGGCTACATGGAGTAGCTATGATACCATGAAGGAGTTCAAAAATAAATCATAACCATCATAATCTCTCCTATAATCCATTACCAAAACTTCAATAATACAAACACTACACATAATAAATAATTTACACAATAAAGTATCTAAATTGTATTCATAATCATCCATGTGGGTCTCCACAGTGACCAATTCAAAAGTACATGGGAGTGATTTTTAAATAGGCAAGGTAGGTTATTTCATGTAACAAAATATTTATTCATGAATAACCTATAAAATAGGAGTTATTATTATTATTATTATTATTATTATTATTATTATTATTATTATTATTATTATTATTGTGCACTCAAAAAATACATGTACAAAATAGAATATCATCTCCAATAATAAACAACAAACTCCCAATTCAAGATTATACACTTTACTCCAACATTGGTATAGTCATTTCCATCCCTAAATGGGTAAATTTAATACACTAATGCAATGTGGAAGGTATGACCCTAATTTCATGGATCTATGGCTAGTCTAATAGCAAAATGTAAGATAATTCTAGATCTAAAAAATGGCATAGAGTATCATGATTCAAAATCCTAATAACCACTAGCAAACTAATAGTATCATTATATTATCACTCCTCATTTTCATATACTTTTATGAAAATAATATATGGTTACATGTCAACTACTATTTACTAAGATGCTTGATCAACTTTAGAGACATAATGTTGAGGCCTGAATAATTGTCTATAAAGATACATTTAACTTTATGATTTGTTATACCAACCTTGATGTACAATGGGTTATTATGTAATGATCCCAATGATGACATGTATCTTTGGTTAAAGGTAAGACATTGGCTAGGGGACAAATGTCCTACTGTGGCTTGAAATT